>PVIA01008253.1:0-73895 GCA_004024845.1 Tonatia bakeri
CACTCATTCATGAAAAAGTTGTTAAATATAATAATTAATAGCAATTATTAGCATTTGTATGATGCATGATGCATAGCAATTATTAGCATTTGTATAAAGCACATTATTAAGTATTACCTCAATTAATATTGACACCAATATCAAAAATAGATAGGATTATTATTTCTCTTTTATAGATAGTAAAAGCAGAATTAGGCTTTAGTAATTCTAAAGTTACTAAAGAAAAAAGCAGAATTAGGGTTTGAACCCAGGCTGCTTGATTCTAAAGCCTGTTCTGTTAATGCATGCATATGCTATATAGTATACTACTGATCAAAAGGGAAATGTGTAACATAGCCTTTTTCAAATAGAAAACAAATGTTAGGTTAAGTACTATGCATGTGCAGTCAAACTTTGTAAAATATTATGTATGTGATCAGGTTTAGGAACATTTTTTTATAGTGCATTTTGTTGGTGGTAAACTATAAAATGATTGAAGTGGAATTTTAACCAATATGGCTTATGAGGAAAACACTAGGATAAAGGAATGATGTGGGATTGGTAAAGAGTTAACTTGTAACCACAAGATGTACCTGGCTATACAACCAGTCATTCAACATCTTATTCCACAAACCTTTATTGAATGCTTACTAAGGGTCAGGCACTGGCAGCAAAGTTCTGAATAAGGAGATCCCTGACTTATGCAGTTGATATTTTCAGGGAAATAGAACACATTACCAAATATAGTCTTGTCTTCCACACGGTAGTGAGGACTGTGGAGAAAAGTAAGCCAGGGCTGGAGATTAGAAAAAGACATCCAGAACATGCTGCTATTTTATACTTAAATGAAACAAAATGGAGGGTTATTTAAAAGTCTGGGAGTGAGCTAGTTGTAGACTGTGGGGGAGAGCTTGGCATGTTCAACCCAAAGCAAGAACCCTGGAACAAGAGTGAGTGATGGCAAGACTGACAGGAAAAACATTGGAAAGGCAGAACCAAGGCTAAGTCATATGGAGCCTTAAAGACTGTGGGGACTGTGATTTTTTTCTAACTAGTGTGGGACTTTATTGAACTGGGTGGTGATATGATTTTAGTTTCTAAAATAATAATAATAATAATAACAATGGCTAGTGTTAGGAGAGGAGGGGTGGAATAGAAGCATGAAGATTGATTAGAAGCCTGTTGCAGTAGTGAAGAGGAAAGGTAATGGTGATTAGATGGGAAGGTCAAGGTTAGTGATGAGAACTTGTCATCTCTGAGATATATTTTGAAGGTAGAGCTGACATGTTTACCGATGGATTGAATATAGATGTAAATGTAAACTTGAAAGTAAGAAAGAGAAATTGAGTTCTGTATTTTTGGCCTAAGAACTGGATGAAAGGTGGCGATATTTACTGAGATGGGGAATAGTGTGGATGGGAGAGAATTTCAAAAGTATTGTTTTAGACATATTAATTTTGAGATATTTACTAGACATATTATTGCAGAGTTCTGGGCAGAAGTCATGGCTAGAGATAAGCATTTAGTAGTTATAATATGTAGATGACATGGAAATGGATGCCATCCTTGAGGGCTGGTGGTTAGAAAAAGCAGAGAAGGCACCAAGTGTTGAAGCATCAAAAAGGACACAATGAGCTAAACAAACAAACAAAAGAAAGTTACTGTAAGCAGTGGCATAGGAGAAAGCAGGAGAGTGTGCTCTTTGCTGACTAAGCAAAGAAAGACTGATGTGGATGGAGTGTCAGGCAGCAGGAGGTACCATATTTTGCTGGGTACAATGTGCTCCCGTATATAATCCGTGTCCATGTTTTTGACCCAAACTTTCAGGAAAAAAAAATTTGTTTTAATTTTTAAATTCAATTTTTATTTATTTATATTTAGAAACAAAACTGGCTATCATATTCTAAGGTATTATTTTGCATATGGATACCATTTTTGCTTTGTAGAGTTAGTTATACTTCTAATGCATAAGAAGAATAAAATAATTAAAAACATTTATATAGACACAGAATTAGTACTGCCCATGTGTAACACATATCCTTATTTTACCCTCCAAAATTTGTGCAAAAAGTGTACATTATAGACAGCAAAATATGGAAGGTAATTATTCATAGATTGAGTAAAATGCAAAATAAGATTTGACCACCGTATCACCACAAGAACATTCGGGTGACTTTGACATTGTCATCTCAATAGAGTGGGAAAGACAGAGGCCTGTGAAATGAGTAGAGGAGCGAATGGAAAGTGAGGAGAGGGGATAGCTTGTCTGTCACCGGGGCAGCAGGAAGGAAACCCAAGAATGCGGAGGGTAGAGGGGTTACTATCTTGGTACCACAGTCAACAGAGTTTGAGACAAAAAATTTGATTACTTCATCTTCCCAGGTTTCAGTCTACTGGAAGATACTGACATAAAGAATATGAAAACATGGTATGAGCTAAACTCTGAGAGAGAAAAGCTCTTGGTGAACTATAGGGCACTTAACACACAACGGAGTCAGCGAAGGATGAGAGGTAACGGTGACATTGAACGTCCACAGAGGCTAGGCCAGGTGGGAGAGGATGGTCAAGTCACAGCAATAAGAGGTTATATTAGTTTAGTAGGCTGAATGGAGATGGGGAATTTAGATAGTGAACTATTGGGAAACTATGGGTATATAGAAACCTGGAGTTGTAGTTAAAAGCTAATTAATTAACTGTTTATCTGTAGAATTAAGGCAGTAGGAAGATGTCTTAAGGACTTTCATCAATGAAGCGATATGATCAAATTTTCTTTTTAAAAAGGCCTTTTTAACACTAATATGGATACTATATTACATGGAAACTATACCAGTTACAAGGAAGACCATTGATGTGATTAATATAGTAACCTAGAAAAAAATGAGTGGAGGAGGGCAGTGCCAGTGAATGCGGAGAGCAGGAACATTCATGAAGGATCTCCTTTCGACTCAGGATCGGCACGTCATCACTCACTTCTTTCTCTCCTACATTTGGGATGAATCTTTTTTATAGTACTTTCTCCACTCTTGGCATGTATTCTTAAATCATACAAAACTATTAGTTTTCTTCTTAAAGGAGCTACATTCTCTCCAACCTATTTAACCTAAATCTGTGTGTAACTCAGTAATATATTTTATAAGAAAATATGACAAAATGACTTTCTCTAAAAACATATTATCACACTATTAAAAACATTTGAGTACTCTAGATTTTTGCATTTAGCTTTGGAAGTGGCATAAAACTGTGTTCTTTTTTTTTTTAAGATTTTATTTATTTATTTTAGAGAGGGAAAGGAGGGAGAAAGAGAGAGAGAAACATCAATGTGCAGTTGCTGGGAGCTGCGGCCTGCAACCCAGGCATGTGCCCTGACTGGGAATCAAACCTGCCATACTCTGTTTTGCAGCCCATGCTCAATCCACTGAGCTACACCAGCCAGGGCTATAAAACTGTGTTCTTAACTTTTTAAAAAATATTATGAAAGATCTATTTAGATATTTCAGCATTATAGCCAGACTAGGACAAATGCCCAAGGGTAACAGTGTCATCGGTACCTAAAAAACGGAGTTGCAAAAGGAAATGTGATTTATTGACTTTTTTCTGTTTTTGAAGTAATGAGCTAGCTTCTTCATATACATTACCATGTGATATTTTCCACAGAAGTTCTTTGGAAGCAATTACATTACCATTTCACAGACAAGGTACCTGATTTTCAGAGAGTTTAAGGAATATATCTGACATCTCAGAGTATTTAAAATTGTAAATTAGAGCATGTGCAAACCAAGGTGATACTATGAGAATTTTACTTCAGGATTAGGACTTTTGAGAGGCAATATTTTTGTCTTTACAGCAGGCCCAGGTACTTCTCTCATCTAATACTTGTTCTGGCAATAAGCAGGCTGACGCCCTACTGGGTATCTTCCTTCCCCCAAAGAACACAGAATTTGGAATCCAACTACCAGGATTCAAATCCTAGTGCCTTCTCTTGCTAGCTACATGATGTTGCACAGGTTATTTGATTTCTCCACTTCCCCAGCTGTAAAATGGGGAATATGCTAGTTCATACCTCATTGCATTGTTCGAACTATAATGAGTTAAAATATGTAAAGTGCTTATAAGAGGGCCTGGCAAAGAGTAAGCTCTTGATAAATGTTATGATTAGAACATAATTCTTATCATCACCATCATTACTCCTCAAAGGATGCTGTTACTCCTCATAGGATGCATGAAAGGAAAGGTAACAAATAAAAAATACTTTTTCAAAAAATTATACTTAGAAATTTTTCATGTGAATGTGTCGATGAACTTTTTAGTATTACAGAATGAGTGACATGCCCTCATTAAGCTAATTACAGTATGATTTTAGATATGGAATTATAAGGTTATCCATTAATGTGTCTAATTAATTTTTAACTTTTCTGTGGTATAAGAATACTTAATTTTTTATTTTTCTTATGAATTTAAAAATTGTGATTTTTTAAAAAGGGTGATTTGGTTGTATTTGCAAGTCTAGTATCTGTCCAACATGTTAGCTCTCACCCTTTGTCTTATTTATTTATTTATTTATTTGCATTAGAATTAATTTCCTCTCTCGAACTGCTTTACTTTTAGTGCCCTGTGGGGGAATTTTAACTAAGCGTAAAGGAACGATTTTGTCTCCTGGGTACCCGGAGCCTTATGACAACAATCTGAATTGTGTGTGGAAGATCACAGTGCCAGAGGGAGCTGGCATTCAAGTAAGGATATTTAAATTTTACTTTTTTCATTGTATGTGTGAAAGTAATCTTTTCAGAGAGAACAGAGTGTACCTTATTGCCAAAGGTATAGCCTTTTGACTGACATGGTTGAACTTAATAGGAAGCTACTTATTATTAATTTTTTCACCTGCAAGTAACAGAACGACAATTCTAAATGGCATAAAAAGTAGGAAAAATGTGTTGCTCCACTTATAACATTGAGTCTTGGGGTAAGATGATTCAAGAGTTGTCTATTTCAAAGTTTCAGTTGGATCGTTCTGGACCAGGTTTTTTCCCCATGTCTCTGCTCTGCCATCCTAGCATCTTGGCTTGGTTCTTGGGCTCCCATTCTGGTGGTGGAGGGCTGCAACAGTCCTGAGCATAACAGCCTTTCCACAGCAATATCCAGCACCCCAAACCGAATGTCTCTGTCTTATATACCTTTAAAATGGGCAAAAGATCTTTTCAAGAAAAATTCCAGCAGACTTCCTCCCCTGTCCTGTTGATCAAAATTCTAACCATATCCATTCCTGAGCCACACACTGAGCAATAGCAAAAGCTTTACTCTGATTTGGCTCAGACAAATCAATGTTATGTACCTAGACCAGGCAAGGGAGCCTGGCCTTCTCTGATGTGCACAGCTCTCATTTAATTGAACAAAACCCATTCTGTGTTCGCAAGGATGCTATTCTATGAGACAATGGTCTCTGCCATATTGTTTCATTTGTGACCATTTTTTTTTTGGTGGGAATGTGATTTGACTGGTTAGTCCATTTTACAAAGAAATTGTTTCCAGATAAATTGATGGCATTTTACTGTTGAGTAAATATACTCATATACTCCAGGAAAGGTAATTATGCTTTGCAAAATGTTACATAGTCTGTATTCCATAAAAATAATGATTACTTCTCCAATTGAGTCATACGGTTTTCCTTTAGGAACTTGAGATGTATTAGTTATGGAAAAAGTAACCAAGGTATTATTAATTATGTGGAAGTATAATTTACAGTAAAAATCTAATTTTTAACTTACCTTTATAATATTTCTGGAAATTAAAAAATTTGCTTGACAGGTTTCAGGAATCAAATAGGTCAGTAACCCAATAAGAAAACATGAAACATACTTTTTCAGTGTTTTAACAACATTAAAAATCAAAAGACTGTATATCTGTGCATACATTCTGGTTAACTACTACCGCTTTCTGACCAATTTGTAAACCCGGGAGATAACCAATCATGCCTACCTTATCATCACTAAAATGAACAAGGATTTTAGGAACAAAGAATTTAGGAACAGGGAAACTGAAACCTTTGGAATCTTTATAGAACATGTATTACACCCTCTGATTATGAAGGTCACTCCAGAGCATGCTTTATGTTAGCATCAGCTCGTCCATTTCTATCTCATCTTAAAACAATAAAACACTGGAGTTTTCCTTCTACTTCTCATTCTGCGTCTTTGATGCCTGCTATGTGCCTGCAGCATACAGCGCTCTAATTGAGCCAGTCACACAGTGAGCGCTCAGGACCTTGGCATTAAATCCATTGTGCAGCTCATCCCCTTGAGTCTGTCAGTGACATTCTGTCCTGTGGATTCTCCCCTCCCTTCTCAAACACTGTTTCTGTTCTTAGTTTCCATGGCACCACTACTGTCCTGGACTTTGTTTTCTTTTCTATATCTATGCTCCTGCTCGTACATCTGGGTACAAGGTCTCCTCTTCCTCTTCAGTTCCTCAAATGTGTTTCTGAGATTGCTGGGCCTTCTCATCTCACACCAGTCCTCTGCCACCTGTCTGCCAGTACTGCTTCTGATGCCAGTGTGTCCTGATGCCTAGGACCTGAGTCATAATAAACCATCAGAAAACATTTTTTAATGAAGAACTGAACGAATGACATTTCAAAGCTTAAATATATAACTCAGTTTTGGGGGGCCTCTGCCCACAGGGACCCCTCGGCTGCCACAGATGAGAATAAGTCTACCAAGGTGTGATCTGCTTGGGGAGGAAAGGTGGCTGATCTCTCAAAGGAGAAGGGCCAAGAGCCTTTTCCTCAATGGGCTTTTATTAGGTTTGTTTTGCACAGGAGTACAGGTAAAGCTCATTAATCATTATTAGGCAGTAACAATAAAAAAATAGATAACATAGAACTCTGAGGGCCTATTTTGAGTCAGGGTCAGAAGCTAAAGAGCCATAAAACTTTGAGGAACAAACTCACTTCTCACTTGGACCCTTATCATTTAATTGAGAGAACTTTAAACAAAGCAGGTTTCACAGTATTTTACATATTCTTTCTTAGGCCTGATCGCCCTAGGGAACCCACTCTTTCCAGCACAGGGCTACACCCACCACTAGCATTGTTTCAGGCTTAAGGCATTGTTTCAGGTTTAAGGCATTGTTTCAGGCTTAAGTCAGGCAGTCAAGAGATTAGAAGACTTCCTGAAGACAGAATGAGGACCCAAGCTATGTCAAAGCTGAGGGGCGAGGGTCCATCACCCCCTTTTGCTATAGCCCCCCAAGTCCTTCCCTGGGGCCTCCCACGTGATCGTGCCTGTCTTAGGTCATTCCCCCCTTGGGGAATCTTACCCATCGTTGGCTAACCAACCAAGCATTGGGGGCCAGGCAGGGTGAAGAAGAAGGAACAGAAGTGGCGCCCTTGTCAGGGAGATAAGCTTTGTCTCCTTAGTGGCCTATGGTCCAAACTTTGCTCACTCAGCCTTAGCCATGAAAGGGTTACAGCTTCTGAAACCAGGCAGGGTGGTTCCCAAAAACTCAGACCTGTTATGTCAGCTGTGTGACCTATAGGATGTTTCAAAAGTAGGTTTACAGTTCTTTATATTGAAAATAATACACAAATCAATAAATAATAATACAAGAATAATCTCTGTGTGCTTTGTACTCACAACTGTAAACCTACTTTTGCCCCACCCTTCGTATCCAATGGCCCAACTGGACATTTTCTTCTTGCCTCCTAAACTTCTTGCTGGCATCTTAAATTGAACTAGTTCAAAACTGACTTCATGATTTTTTTTCTCAAAATGGAGATTTTCCCTGGTGTGTTCTGGCTCAGATGGAGCCCTTCACTCATTCATTCAGTTGCACAAGCCAGAAATCTTGAAGAGTTTTCTTTGTCTGCTACTCTTCTGAGTAAACTATATCAGGTCTGTCTTTCACAAATCTAAGTAAGTATTTCTCTCCATCCTGACTTCTACCATGTAAAATTAGGTGGCCATCATCCCTGGTCTGAGTTCTTACTTTCCGTCAATCTATTCTTCATAGGGCATATAGAGTAACCTTCTAAAAATAAAAATCTAATATCAGCATTTTCCTGCTTATAATGCCTCAGTTGTCTGTTTCCTCTATTCTCAATGCCTTCACGCAGTTGATTACACCTTTGTGCTCCGTCTCCATTTCTTGCCTCTTCTCTTCACACTGCTTTCATTCTTTAGAAAAATCTGGCCCTCTCGTGCCTCTGGGCCTCTGTGCATGTCGCTCCCTCTGCCTGCAACACACTCTCCAGTCTCCTTTGACTTGGCTTACTCTAATCATTATTTCTGTCTCAACCTAGGGTCAGTTTCTGTGGAAGACCTTCCATGAGCTTGAGACAGGATTAAATTCCCATTTTATGTGTTCCAAGACTCTTGTATTTTCATTGCCACAACATCCATTGTGTTTTACTGTTATGCCTTACTTATTTATAAGTTCATGAGAGTAGTAATCTAGTCTGTAAAAGCAGATAACACAGTGCCTGGCAATGCACGCCCAATAAATATTTTGAGAGTGAACTAATGAATACCTCCACAATCACTGAAGCTTTGGACTATTTTAAGGAGTTAATACAACATAATGAACTAATAAAAAATCTGTGGAAAAAAGTATATTATGTATCACTTGCCCTAGTCAAACACTGTTCAAAACTGGACACATATAAATGAAACTATAAAATTTTTCACTGAGAAAGCATTTTGTTTAATGAATCTACTTTAGAAAACAAATTTGAGTTTAGCAGAGCATTTATCAAACTTGTAAAGTGTGAAGCATATTGAACTTACAAGTTTAAATCTTCTAAAGGACTACCAAGCACATATTTCTAACTAACCTTTTATAAGTATGCTAATTTTAGACATATCATTAAATCATAAGGAATTATATAATATCTGTATGCACACATACATATGGAATATATAACATATTTGAAATTTCACTGACTTCACCTAAAAGCTACCTGGTGGGTACGCCAGATTTAAAGCAATGCTTCTTTTCATTGTACACTCTTGGGCTGAGTATGTGTATGGATAAGGAATTACATGAATGCCCAATAAATCCTATATGAAATGAAGTGTGATAACCACTTGTGAAAAAAGAAGAAACATTTGAAATGTTGACATACTTACAAATAATATAGAATGATTTAGCATCCTTTGGAAATAACCTCAACAAATAGATCAATTTTTTCTATTAATATTATGTGAGAAGTTGGTGGGGAGAAAGATTTCTATTTGGTTACCTATTCATTTTAGCAAAGTATATTGAAGGAAGAATTCTGAAGGGGCTACATTCAATAGTAGCAGATTTATGAAGCAGAGATCAATCTTTATGTGATAGACCATAGGGAAAAATAGTGGGTTACTTAATTGTCTTAATTTATAGAATGGTCATCACTAATATATTTTACACAAAGCAAAACAAAATTTGAATGTCTATGTGAGGGATATCTATCTATGATGGACAACTCCCCCTAATGCGAAGTATTTCTGAACGCTGAACCAGTTGCTTCTCTTTTTATCTTTTACTTGACTCTTGTTTGGCTTGTGTCCTAGTTTGTCCTCAGTCATTTTACTTAAGTTTTTTACACATTTTATGTGTTTATTATGCCAGACTGCATTTATAATTTGACCAGAATCCTAGTAGTAAATTGTAGTAGTCTTCTGTGGCTGCTGTAGCAAAATACCATGAATTTGATAGTTTAAAATGATATAAATTTATTTTCTCAGCCCTGACTGGTGTGTCTCAGTGGGTTGAGTGCCAACCTACGAGCCAAAGGGTCACCAGTTCAATTCCCAGTCAGGCCACATGCCTGGGTTGCAGACTAGGTGCCCAGTAGGGGGCACACGATAGGCAACCACATATTGGTGTTTCTCTCCCTCTCCCTCCCTTCCCCTCTGTCTAAAAATAAATAAATGAAATCTTAAATTTTTTAAAAAAATTATTCTCTCATGGTATGGGAGGATAGAATTTCCAATCCAATTCAGCTGTGCTGAAAACATGGCACTGACAGGGCTGCACACCCAGCCCCCACCCTCCCCACACCTGACTGCAGACTGGCAGGACAGTCCTTCCCTGTCTCCTCTGGTGGCTGACTACATTCCTCAGTGTCTGGGCACTTCACTGCAAGCTCTGCCTCTGTGGTCATGTTGCCTTCTCCTCCTCTGTCTGGGTCAAATCTCCTTGGCATCTTTCACATAAGATTAATCATTCTTATGTGAAATGAATTCAGAGCCCACCTGAATAATCCAGGATAAACTCTCTATCTCTAGATCCTTAGTTTAATCCAATGTGAAAGAACATTTTCCATGTAGGCAATATTCACAAGCCCCAAGGGATTAGAACTTGACGTCTTTGGGAGTCATTATTCAGTCTGCTGCACCTTTGTAGCCACACCCAGAATCAGACATATTTTCTCCCTCCTGCGAAGGTAATAGGTTTTTCTGGAGATGTCTGCATTTCTGTTTTTACCAGGAGCCTGATGTCAATGAGCCAGGAATGAAAAGATAAATTATTCTTAAATCTTATTTCTCACTTCCTTCCCTTGTTAAAATCATGCAAAATCCAGTAACATTCCCTACAGCAACACCTATGACATCTGAGTGCCACTTTCTTCTCTTCCTGCCTCCAGCCTGCTTTAGTCTGCCACTGCTTCTCACACAGGCTGTGGCAGTAGACATTGAACTCATGTCCTCACTTTCATTTCCTCTCCCAGAGCAGCATTGGACTTAAAGCACAGTCCTGGCTGCTCCTTTCACCTGCGTCTGCAGCCGTTAGTAGAACACTCTTCAGTCGCATAACTAATATGGCATTCAGCCTTACAGTCTCTTTTTAAAAGCCTCTCTCAACCTTTCCCTTAGCTAAGATAAATTTAATTCTTAACACACACTGGGTGCTATCCTAAGCTAAAATTAATTTGATTTCTATAAGAAATTTATGAACCAGATATCTTAATTATGATGATTTATGTAAGTAATCTAAAGCAGCCATTTTCAACCTTTTTCATTTCATGACACCCAGAAACTAATTACTAAAATTCTGCAGCACACCAAAAAATTTTCGTTTTCGCTGATCTGACAAAAAATAGGTATACTTTTGGTTTACTCACACTGGACAGTTGCTGTTGTATTGGCAGTTGTCATTTTTTTATTTGACAATGTAAGGGCAAAGAGGTCAGTGACCCTGATTAAATAGTCAGGTATTGCACGTTTTAAAATTTCTTGAGGCACGACAGTTGAAAATCACTGATCCGAGGCATAGAATGATCAGCTACTCCTCCAGGTTTATATGCCAATAAAACTCTAGAGATTCTTGCAAAACCCAAGAGTAGAGGGAGCCAGGAAGTTGCAAACCCAGGCAGGCACTCTAACCTAATGTCTCTTTTATTTATCCACTAAGTTCTCCTTCTTCTAAACTTTCTCTCCTTTTTCAAAGTTTGCATGCATGTTTCCTCTTGTGTAAATGCCCTCCACTGTGGCTAAATTGGATTACTAATGGCTCACTAAATCCGCCTCTTGGCTTGACTTCTCAACATTTTTACTGACTCAATAATTCCTTTTGGGGGAAAACCTCTCAATACACTTATCTTATCTCAAATGTCAGTTCCTGGATGAATCCTTAATTCAATTTTATTTTTTTAACTGAAGGTAATCTTTTCCTGAATTGAAGGGAAAGAAAAAATTCAAAAAGAATAGATCATTGTTTAAGGAGGTGATCATTACAGTGTAATCACACAGCTTTAATTCTGGTCTTCTCCCTGTCCTGGGGCATTGCCATCGGGCAGAATGCCTGTGACACAGGCAGGGTATTGGTTGCCATGTGGCACTCACCCCTGGGAAGGAGGCACTAGCCTTCACTTGAATGGAAGAATGGTGATGGACTATTTGTGGATAAGACATATTTGATGAATGCAATCGCTATAATTATTTAGCAAGTATGTTGTACTTCCTTTAGCTAAATACTTTAGAACACTTTAGTCAAATAAAATCATGGACTTTAATAAAGTTATTCCTTTTCCACCTCCAAAGCTGTCAACTCTGTGATAAACAAAGAGGAAAACAGGTAACATCGCAGTTGTGAGGATCCTGTGGATTCCTGTGAAGCTCAAGCTGTGCTAAGGGAAGTGCAACAGAGTAACACATGCCTCTTTCCTTAAATAAAATTGAAGACATGAGAGACTTGTACTCCAGCGTTTCCCTTATTAATCTTAAGACTTCCCCACTGATTATGATTCTTTCATAAAAATAATCTCCAAAAGATGTACATAAATTAGTTACAAAGTATCATTTTGGCCATCTATGCTGAGACCTATTAAATATGTCCATAGGGAATAATAATGTTAAAACTTTTATGTATAGTAAAATAAATTTGTTTTATGTATTGAAAGTTCATTTAAAACTTGCAATATTTTCTAGAAGAGTACCAAACAAAATGAATCATCTTTCAGTTATGTAATTAACCTAATAAACAATTTGATGGGAAACATATTTTTAAGTAGAAGATAAGAAATTGAACAAAGGTATGAAAATATATTGTATCCAGGATAATTCTAGGAACACTTACAGTATAAGGTCCTGTATACTTGTAGACCACAAATCTGGTTATTTCCTAATAGCTAAAGCAAATGAGAAAACTCAATCACTGACAAGAATCTAACACTCCAAAACATAGAAGTTGACCAGTTGTATGGAACATGCATTGGGATCCTAGCACTGACATATTAGAATAACACAAAGCTTTTAATGAAGGGAATGCTCTGAGACGGTGACGAACTCAGTGTTGCATCCATAGCGGACACTGCTCCATGCCCTGTAGGCTTTTCTCATGGCAGTCACTCGTGTAGGCCAAAGGCGTAATGCCAGAGACCAGTTCTGCTGAAGTCCTTTTATGAAGGGCCACAGTGATGCGATCCAGGCTTTAGCACTCTCTTCTAGGACGTGTAGATAAACGACAGCATATTTATTTTGTTAGAACTATGTGTTCTTACCAGCAGTTATTATTTCACAGGTACAAGTTGTCAGCTTTGCTACAGAACATAATTGGGATTCTCTGGACTTTTATGATGGGGGAGACAGCAATGCTCCAAGGCTTGGAAGTTATTCAGGTAAACACGAGAGCTGGGCTTAATTAAAATACAGTTATACTTAGTAATTTTAAACTCTCTCTCTCTCTAAAAAATGCTCCCTAAAGTTCTGACTTGGTGGTTTTAATTTGCTTTTTAAAAACTATATGCAATGAACTAAATCACAAAGGTAGAAGTTTGAAATGCTTTAAAGGTAATGAAATAGAAATTCTATTTAAAACCTTACTATATTTTTTACTATATTTGTGTAATTTTTTACTGATGCTTGTATGTTAAGGGTAGCATTTTCCCTTGTGCTTCTCAGTGATATATGTGTTGTGTACTTTACCCTTAAAAAAATGTAAGCAATATTAAATAAACATTAGACAGTACCTGGTAATTATGGTATGTCCACCTAATAGAGTTTTATGTAGCCATCAAAATAATTATAGAGGCTGTATAAAAACATGGCATAAGCTATAACATACTATTGAGTGCCAATAAAGAGAATATATAATCATTTCTATGAAATGAATAAAATTATATAAAATTAATGTATACACATGTATGAAGGTTAGAAGCTTTTAAAATTTGTTAAGATTTTTAAAGGTAATTTGTGTAATAATCCAACAGGTTCTTGTAGCATGTAAAAGGTTACATGAAGTTTTACTTTAATTTTAACTATGCATTTTACATAAACTTTAATTATACTTTTAAACTCTAGAAATATGAACATAGTTAAACTGTTAAATTACATGTTTTAAATATACTGCAATAACTTTGAATGGATTTTTTAAAATTGTTTTTTAAACAGAGTATTATAACCAATTTTTTAGCATCCTCATTGAGGAAAGAAAAGAAGACGTATTTAGAGTAAGAGTGATCTGATTTAGACTTAAAATATATTTTAGATATTTTAACAAAACTTTCCTGAAAAAATATTTATAAAATTTTTAGTATTCACTTGATTACAATAGATCAGGTATAATATGTTTCTAACAATGGGTATTAAAGTAAAGATGATAAAAGTGATAAATGATATGCTCGTGATAACCAAGCCCTGTGGGAGGCTTGTCATCAATTTCTCATTTGATTTATCTAACAGTTCTCATAGGCGATTGAAGCTTAGAGAAATACATTGCCCAGGGTTGTACAGTTAAAGTTAGAATGAGGCGAGGACCCAACTGGTGTGACTCCAGAGGCAGGGGATGGAGATTTAGATTCTCTAAGGGGTGAATGGCCAGTTGAGTGGTCTTTGAGGTTTTATTTACCCCTGTCTTCAGTGATTCATTGTGGAAACTGTGGACAAAGTTCAGGAAAAAAGAAAAAAGGCTTTTATGTGTTTCGGAATGAGTTTGCTGTGATTTTTTTTATAGAAGAATCAGTGGTTCAGGTTCACAGAGTTGTGCAAAGTAAGTGTAAAGTAACTAGTTACTTACCAAAAACTGCATACTATCATCTGATATGTTCATTGGACTTTATCTTAAAACATAGAACTGACATTTATTTTTATGCTTGTTAATTTGAAACTGCTTGAGTTGTAATCTTATGGGTCTTAAACTATTACTCAGTGTCAAATAGTCCAGAAGTATTTGGTTTAAACAGATATTTTATATTTTCACTCAGTAATTGAATAAAGTTGATTTCTTTTAGAAGTTTAGGAGAACATCATTATGATGCATTTGCTGAAAGACAAGGCTAATGCTAGCTCATAAATGGGATATTTTTAATGCTACCTACCAGCTTTGCTATCAGAGTATAAGAAAAAGCAAGGTACTTGACCTGATAAAAAATAACTTATAATAAAAGACAATAAATGAATATATCCTCTGAAGTCTTAAGTTAGTATACCATAAAATTCACATGCAAACTTTAAAATTATCTGTATGAAATATTGAAGTCCACATGAAATTCAAAACATTTATTTTAGGCAACCATAATGTTTTCTACTTTAACTCTTAACAGCTCTCTTTGCTCCTATTTTTAGGGAGCAATTTAAAGTGATCTTAAAGGTCTGTCCCCTTGGAGATAATCAGGAGCAATAAAATGGGAGAAATATTTGTATTATAAATATATTTTAAAAAATGAACAAATACATAATTTAGTGATAACCTATTGGCTGATTAGTAGTTAACTTACTTAGTTTTATTGTGGTTTTTGTTATATGAACATTGACCTGCCTTTTCAATTATTGTTTCAGGAACAACGATACCTCACCTTTTGAACAGCACGTCAAACAATCTGTATCTGAATTTCCAATCGGACATCAGTGTTTCCGCTGCAGGATTTCATCTTGAATACACAGGTAAATATAATAGTGTGTGCTATTGAGGAAAGTTAAGAACAATTATATTAAATTTTAAATATCATTTTTATGAATATAGAAATTAACTGGAATTTGTCAAAAGAAAACATTCAACTTATTTTTTAAAGATTTTGTTGTGTTCCTTGGATTCAGTTACAAATCTATGTGTATGAAGTTCTGATGTTCATCAGAATTTACAAGTTCTTTTTTAATTTTAAGAACACTGAACATGAAATCTATGCCCTTAACAAAGTGTTTAAGCGTGCAGTACAGTAGAATTCACTATAGGCACAAATACAGCAGATCTCTAGAACTTTCACATCTTGCATAACTTAAACTTTATTGTTGGTGCAAGGCAGCTTCCCACTTCTTCCCCTCGGCCCCTGGAACCAGCACTGTACTCACTGCTTCTGAGAGTTCGCCTTTTTGGTGTTTCGCATGTAAATGAGAGTGTGCAATATTTGTTTCCTCTGTCGGACTTACTTAGCATAATGTTCTCGAGGTCCTTCCATTGTTGTTGCAAAAGTCAGGATATCCTTTTTTCCCATGGTTCAAATAATATTCATGTACTTATATATGAATAATATTTATATATAGTGTCTGTCACTTATATATGAGTGTTATATGTAAATATATAAATAACACATCTTCATTTCTTCACGTGTGGACAGAGCCAATTAGATTATTTCCATACCTTAGCTATTGTTAATAATGCTTTAATGAATACACAGTACCAGTATATTTTTGAGATCCTGATTTTATTTCCTTTGGATATATAACCAGAAGCAGCACTACTGGATTATACGATACTTCTATTTTTTTAATTTTTGGGGCACCTTTATTGTGATTATCCTCATCAGCAGAGCACAAATGTTCCATTTTGTCACATCCTCACCAATACTTGTTGTTTCTTACTGTTTTGTAATGTATCATTGTGATGTTAATAGATTACAAGTCAAAACATAGTTATTCATTTATTCTTCATTCAACCAATAAATTTTTGAAACACCTACTAAATATCCCATGCTATACTCAGCGTGGGAAATACAAAGATAAATATGTCACAGTATCATTTTTGATGAGATCTCAGTGTAGAAGAGACAAAGAAATAAAGCAAAATACAGTGTTCTGAATACAGGAATAGAGATATTTATGGTAGAGTGCATAAATTACACAACAGGTAATCAGCTTTATTTGTGAAGTTCAGGAAATATTTCAAATGGGAGGTGACACTTTGGTTGTTCTCAATGAACAAGTAGGAGTTTTACGATTTGACAAGAGTGGATATTTTCAGCATGAAAACTTCGGTTTCTGACAGTGCTGTGATAGATGAGGCCAGACCCCCTCCAAAAAAACAGAATTTATCTATAAAAAGTTATGTATTTATTCTTACATATTTAACTGTAGTCACCATCAGCACACTTTCCATTTAATGCAATGCACCTAGGGAGGTTTTTCTTTTCCACTACCCCAGTTTTTGAGCCATCGATTTCGATGCCTTTGAGCTCTTCTGTCATTTTTTTTTTCACCTCTTTCACATCAGCCAAGAGTTTCTCTTCAAGGTTTTTTTTTTTTTTTTATCCAGGGAAACAAAAAAATGTATCTCTGGGTGTGATCAGGTGAACAGGGAGCATGGGGCATGGGGATCATGCCATTTTTGGTCAAAATCTTCTGAACGCTCAGCGCACTGTGGGCAAGTCCACTCGTAAATCATGCCTCATGAAATGGGCAAACATGTTGAAAGAGTCTTCGAAAAACATTCACTGAAGCTGAGTGCAGCCTCTCACAACAACACCAGCTGTACACTGATATAGATGGGTTCCAGAACACTCACCTGGCAGGGAAGCCTGTATTACTAGGGTCCCACCCTCCAGAAGATAAGTCCAGATTCAGTGGGTTCCCCCTTTGTATGGCTTGTTAGAAGAATTGCAATTAGTTCAGTTTAGGAAACTAGTTCAGTTACAGTTTATGGCAGTACAAGGAACGAATGTTTGTATAGGTAGGATGACTCCTGAAAGTTACAGGATGTCATGATCAGAAATTTAACTTTTTTGTAAGTGATGCAGTCAAAAGCAGCACATTTTGATATTTGTTCATAATCACAAATAAATTACAACAATTTTTAAAGCCCCTTGTACATGACTTTTACATTTCTAGAATGTTTTCTTAAATGCCAGGAAGGTCCTTTATTGGTATATGATAGATAATATAAGAACATTAAAATTTAATGGGATATGTTATCCAATGATCTAAAGTATTTTTCAAATTGTTCTTTTGGTTAGAAACTCCTGATTATGTTCAATAAATGAAGGAAATTGAGCCATATCCTAGTTATCAAATATTAGGTGTTAGTATACATAGTAGCTTGTCTTTTAGATGAAGAACTGAAAGTTTACTCTTAAGGAAAATAAATGACTTTTGAATTTAAATCTTGCAATGTTTGGTCTTAAAAACTACAGTCTTTTGGCAGAAAAGGCATACTCTAAATATAATCTAAGCGTCTTTAATCATGATTTTTAATTTAAGAAGTCAAGCACCTAACTATGTCAAGAGAAGTCTGATTAGAATTGTAGGGGTAGTGGGTTATGGATGAGATACACCTCCATCTGAACAAGGTTAACCTTATTATGTCCAATGTGGATTTTTGCCTATATTTGTGATTATTTATCCAACTATAAGAAAACAGTTATTTCTATAAAATGAGGAGTGAAGAAGGAATGATGATACTTTCTAAATTACTTATCTGATTTAAACTCAAGAAGTGTGGGAAAGAATTCACCATTACTAATGAATAAGCATAAGAACAAATGGTGTGTCCGTGTATTTGTGTGCAGTTGCTTTAAATAAGACCAGCGACACTCCTAATGGTCTGAAGGCTACTCACAGCGAATGCCATTTAATTCGTTAGGTTTCAACTCACATAATCTCAAGATTTTCCACCCAAGAGAAAAACAAATGAACAGAAAACTAGGCACCATATTTAGATGAGATGACAATATTAATTGTATTTTTCAGAAACCAGAATGTGAAATATTATCAGAAGATGGTAAGATGATCACCAGATTTTTTTAAACATTGTATTGAGGGCCTTAAACTAAGATATTGAAATATTTTCTGTTTCCTTTTCATTGTAATGACATTCAAAAAAACTTTCTGGATTAAAGTAAATATAATTAAAAAATACCAGTATTACAAAAATTTTGTGGAATTATATTAAGACATGAATGTTTATCAAATTGAAACAAAGAAGTGAAAATATTCTCCATGTATAAAAAGACCTTTTCGAAGGGAGAAATTAAATAGTTACAACTTAGTGATATCATTACATAAAAATACTCCAGTTGCATGTGTTGTTTTTAACAAAGTGAGTGAATTTAAATTAAAACCGGAACTATAAACAAAAACTGAAGAAGGGTAGAGAAACAGTTGGGAAATAGTTATAGAGCCTGGAAAAAGAGGGCCAGTCAGACAGAGGGACAGAGAAGGAGCGAAGAAGAAAGAAAAAAAATGATAGATTTAGTGAAACCAGCGCCAGAGGAACCTAATATTCTTTAAATTAATTAGAATGTTTTTGACTATTCTTCATGTTTTTAAATCCATTGTCTAATTAACATTGACATTAACATAGTAATTGCAAAACAATAAGTAAAAGGGAAGGGGGAGGTTAAACAGGGAAATTTGAAATAACAGCTTTACAAATTAAAATAACTAATAACTTCTGTTCTAGTCTCTAAGGTCAAATTTATGAAACAAGCTTTGGCAGCATTTTCGGCTGCTTTGTTAATAAGAGTGTGAAAAGCAGGTACATGCAGTGAATTGGGTGGGACAAACACTGTGTTAGAGCAGCTGTGGTTTGGCGGAGTGTCCAGCGGGGTGAAGGCACAGGCTGTCTGATCACTCAGTGCCCTGGAGAACATGTTTCAAGGAACTCCAGAGACTACGCCCAAGCCTAGTGGCTTCTTTGCAAATATTCCATCTTATTTTTGGAAAGGGAATCATAATTTCTGTCAAGTTTCAAAATAGTAGTTTTCCTTAGTGGACAAACATCAATTTTGTTCTAATGCAAGAATCTGTTCACTGATGGAGGCAGGTTATATTAAGTAGACATAAACTTTTTAAAGAACTTTATATATGGAGAAGCCCCTGAAATCATTGGCTGAGATATGAGAACACAATAGCCTCTAAAGAGAAAATCGTATATTTTAATGAATATAAAAAAGGCTAAAAGGAAACAAAGTTAAACCCTTGTTGTCATGCTAAGTAAAAGTGTAATGCTTAAGCAGTTGTGTTCTGGACAAAATAATTGTGTGCATTTTAAATACAATAGTTATATTTACTTTTCTCCATGGAGAATACCTATTTCACTGCACATCTTTGGTATTTCATTTGTGACACTCTCTAAGATAAAAGTTCTGCCCACGGGGTAACATAAGGAAGGAATCACAACGGGCAAATAACAGTCTCATAATCACACTCTGAATACCAGCAACAGATGCAGAAGACATTAAGGTTTGCTATAAAAAGGATAGATTTCATGTGGTTTCTTAAAACCAAGAAAGTAAACACTATATTCCTAAAGGAGTATTCTAAATAGTAAAGGTTTCAGGAAACGTGGCATGTGTCCTGTCGCAGGAAAGGAAATTGGCTGAGATTCCTTCCAGAGAGAAGGTTTTCAAGAAAAAAAATACAAAAAACTAGATTATTTGATGGCACAGTTACTAGATAGATATGCCTTGCTTTTTATTTACTTAAAAAGTAAGTGCTAATGAAAAGATTGATTTTTATCTGTAGTGCTCTTTTGAATTTTAGATCATAACATTTTAACTTGGGAATACCTGATTATTATTATTAATACTATGAAACAAATCTGATGTTTCTCCTGCCCAATCTATTCTTCATATGCCTTGGGAGGCACAAGGAAAACATAAGGCAAATATAGTTCCAGAGTTGAGAGGATACATTTCTCTCTGCTCAGTAAAAAGAAGCTGAAACATTAGTTAATAGTATGCCTAGTATTTTGCTTTTTTCTAACTTGAGTTATCAAAAATTGACATGCAGCTACATCATTCTTTTTGTTGAGAAAGTGTGGTGACTTGGTAGTTATGTGAATAGATGTAGCTGCTCTGAGTTAATATACTATTTCCAATATTTTTAATGTAAAATATAAAATTTCTCTGTCCCCTAATCTACGAGGTGGTGGGAATCAATTTTGAAAATGACAAATTGTGGGGTTTTTTGTCTTTAAATACATGTGATGCTTGTTGTAATTATATGTCTTGCATAAATCTATTTGTCTAAGGGAAAATGTCCCTTGTGCATGGAATGCCGTTAAATATATCAATTGTTAGTAGGCTTTTGTGAAGTGAATTTGTAATTTCTAGTCTCTCAGCCCCTTTGATTCTGGTAAAGGTTCATCATTGATAATTTTGAAATAACTATTTGATTGTAATATGCATATGTAAGTTTCTTCACATTTCCTTAAATTTTTTGACACACATATGAATCTCAATAATGGAAATTCCTAAAAGTAAAGTGGGATGTCTATAAATCAATTAACAGTTTTTTGGTTTGAATTTATAACATGTATATATTTTAAAAGGGGAAAATACAGGCAGTAATGTTGTTTGCAAATGTAGCACTGGTCAAAGGTCTGGGGATGCAGCCTCTGAGGAAGCCAAAGGCAAAGTTAGTGTTACCAGATTGAAAAAATACATTTGCCTGGGCGCAGCAAAGACCAATCAAATGCAAACAGGAGTTTGCTGCCAAGAAAGTAAACATTTCTTTTGAAGGAAGTGGTACCACACCCAGAGTCACTGGTGAGCTAGTGTTCAAAGACCTGGCTCCCTTGGCTTCCTGGGGATGAGCTGGGTGGTGGGCTCTCCTGATTGGCTGGGGCCCGGTAGGGTCCTTGTGTCAGGTCCTGATATCTGCTATGGCATTGTTCTGTTCTGTCTGGTTTCATGAGGGTGTGGTTCCTAGAGGCATTCTGCTTTCTTCCCCTTGGGGTTGAAACACAACTGAAGTCAGATGTTATCTTTAGATTGGCAGATAGTCTTTTTCTGTGATCAACTGACCTGAGGCTTTATTCCTAAAACAGTTTGATGCCGCTGACCAGAACCTCATGTCCTGAGGGCTTATTAGTTAAGGAAGGGAGTGGAGTGGATGGGCAGAAAGGAGAAAGAGCCATGTTAAAGAAAAGTGTTTCTGTTTAGTTACATTATCATAATGAATACATTGTTAATTTGGCTGTAAATCCCAAATTTTCCCTCCATTACCTACAGAAAGAAAACGCAATTCCCTATATTGGCTAAGATTAAAACACTGTTTATAATCTATACCCTGCCTTCCTTTTCAGCTTCATTTATTGCTGCCTTTCCCCAAATTCTACATTATGTTTTCAGGAACAATACTTCTCTTTTCCATAAAGGAAGGAAAAATCACTCAGAATTCCATGCCATTTTGTTTGAAAGTGTATCATACTCACCTTCTCCCTTATTGTCAGAAATCAGTAAAACATATAAATTTTTAGTGCTCTGTTAAGTTATTCCCTATTAAATAATTAGTCAAACAAAGAACAACCTTCATTTAGAGTGATTATTCTACTATACTGTAATCATCTTTTAAACTAACCTCTCTCCTGGCCTGAAATGGGTTCCTTTAGATCAGAACATGGTTATATTGCTAATCAATCTTAGCATATCCAGCATCTAGCATGATACAGATATACAATAGGTACTCAATAATTGCTTATGTAATTGCTTATTTACCAGAATAAGTGGTACCTTCATGTCAGATTCCATTAAACATTTTATCATTTAATTTAGCATTATTCTATAGGCTAAAATTTCTTAAGTGGTATCTATTATTGAATATCCAACTAGTTATCCACAGTAGTGCTAAATTAAATGTTAACTAGGTAAACATAAATAAAGTAAGACAATGTTAAGTATCAAGGTAAATATGAACAAAGCCTGTGCCACATGTTCCTAAATCACCGGTGCCCATAGGAGATTAATAAATGTCAGAATTGTTCCTTCTAAAAAGACTTATCCACAAACAGCCAAGTTACATGTTACAAAATAGGTATTTGTTTAGTTGATTAATGAATTCCAAGGTACATTTTACCAGAAAAAAAATCTGCCTGCTTACTATTGTAGTTTTCTTCATTTTCACACTAGACCAGGGGTGTCAAACTCATTTTTACCTGGGGCCACATTACCCTTGAGGTTGCCTTCAAAGGGCTGCATGTAATTTCAACTCCTTAACAGTTAGGAAGTAGTTAGATTTATAGAGTCCTAAAATTATCTCAGCCTTTGGAAGGCCTCCGTGAGGCTGATATGCCCCCCAGTGAAAATGAGTTTCAAACTCCTGCGCTAGACCAACACATATTGAATTCAAACTTTAATCACCACTGACTTCTACGTGATTCTTAACCTGTTACCTTAGAATGATAAGTGTGAAATGCCAAATGATAATTCTAGTGCATTAAAATGCCCTCAAAGGTACCACAAACATAGATATAATAGTTCTTTCTTTCGCACCCATTGTTTAGAGAGAAATTTTAAGCCGAAGACATGCAATACGTTTAAAATAACAAGATCTTACTCTCAGTGAATACCACCTCTTGCACAAAGACATGATTCAATTTCTATTTCTTTCTCACATGAACACAAACCCCACGTTTTTCGTCTTCATCTTTGATACATTTATACCTGGGTTGTCATGTAAAATTTATGAAGGAGTGTTTCCTTTTACAAAACAATGGTACCAAGAGTCGTAGCAGTAATATGCTTTCTTCTTCCTGTCTCCCTCTCTCAATGCATTAAAGCCTCCTTAAAATCATTATTAAATACTAGGAAGTAATATACATGTAATTATATCATCAGAATTATCTGATATAAATCATATGATTAACAACATTTTCTACTCCAGATTGATTCCTTTCTAAACAGAATTGGAGGGAATTATATGTCATTATAAATAAATGTTAGAATGATGAACTGAGGTTCTGATGTTTCAGTCAGTGTAATTGCCTACAGTAATTTGACACCAGACTTAACTCTGCAGCTTTTGATAGAGATTTGTCCCTGGATTTGTTTCTGTGTGTTTTCAGCTACAACAGCAGATTAATTGACCCAATTGCCATTAAAGAAAAATTCACTGAAAGAGCATCTTTGATTTCAAAGGGCCTAATTTTATAAAACTTACACTAGTGATGCTGAAAATGATAATATTTTGATTGCCATGGTTAAGCATGAGCAAATCCTTTGCAACATTTTTATAAAACTTATTTTTCTTTGTTCATTCCTATAAACAATAACTTATTGGTTTGTTCACTTCAAAATAAATGAAAAATAATTCTTAAATGAGACCTTTTAAAATTACTTTTAATACTCAGAGGTTTATTTGTGTAAGTAAAACATGTCTATAAAATATGAACTGCACTATTGTCAAGTATTTCAATTTTATTTCCTCTAGTACACGTAAAAAAAGATGCAAAAAAAAAATGAGAGGCCATTATATGACTTGTCTTGCATCTCTAATCAATTCATCATCTTAATTTCTTGCCTGAAATAATCTTATTCAACGGATTAGCTGGTCCAACTCAATTGTTTTTAGAAAAATAGAAGGGAGTACTTTCTCATACCCACAAATTCTCAGCTAGTACTAATTTATCCAATAGATAAGGGATTTTATTACTTACAAAAATAATTTATGTTCATCATAGAAATTTTAGAAATGCAGAAAATACAAGGAAGGACATACAAGTCACAAAAATCTCATAGTCAAGAATAATCACTGCTAACATTCGCCATATATCTTTTTGGTCATTTTTCTCTGATTATATACATATAAGAATTTTTAAGTTACAACATTGCTCTTACATACTTTGTAAGAGTTCATATCACTTTATAAAGTTAAAACTCTCCCATAACTATTTTATTCTGTATTATGCAACAACCTTGCATAAAAGCGAGGCTCTCAATATCTATGGCATCACTGCCTCAATTTTATTTATCCTCCTCCCAGAGGAGGAAATCGGCATATCTGGTTATCAGTAGTTTTCCGGGTATATGATGTTGAATGGAGAACTTGATAGAAAGGGAAAGAAATGAATGTGTACAAAATTTGGCCTTTCTTCTCAGGCCAAATTTTTCTAAAATAAAACATGTAAGTTTCCTATTTCATAAGAATGACTGTGAGGGTGACCTTAATGGGGAAGAGTAATAAATGCCCTGTTCAGGAGCCCCAAGAAACCAAAGGAAGGTAAAATCATGTTGACAAGACACACGTCTATATCAAAACTTACTTTTTTCTTGTATTCAGTAATTCCTGAAAAGGGCTCTATGAAATCAGATGCATGTAATGTGTAAGGCCCCATAATAAGTATTAAATGAGATTAAAATAATTCTGAGTTTTTGTGTCTTCTTGGATCTCACAATATAGTTGGGGAAGTGAGACTTTATCCCTTAAAATTTTAAAAGTAGGTCACACTTTAATGGTAACATGTTTTCTAGATCCATAAATTCAAGATTACCAAAAAAAGAAAGAAAGAAAAATAGAGCATTATATATGCTTAGAGACCTAGATAATTGAAGCACTGGGCACTGGGATTCCATTTCACAGACTTTCAGGACTACCTCAAATGAATAATTAGCTCCTCCTCTTTCTGCCTTATTTCCTGATCTAATCATAACTCTATCAAGTTACTGCCATTCTGCTAGTTCCTATCCTTAAATGCCACCTAATTAGGCGGCATGACTTTCAGCTACTCTGACCATTCATTGTATTACTAGATAGAGAAAGTATCTTCCATTTGCAGAGATAGAAATTTGTGTTTACTAAGAAGTAGATACAGTAAGAATTACTTTCTTTTTTATAGTATTTATTCATCCATACACCCAGTGGTTACTGAATGCTTCCTTAAGATGATGCTGTGCTTTGAGCTGCCCTCATGGAGCTTCTGTTCTGAGAGAGGAGATCAGACTTGAAAATGAATCACATAATTATGTAACCACTATTATTTTATGTTCAGGGCCACAGAGGAAATGTGGATGTTGGTGTTGTGAGAGGATCTATCAGTGGGAAATCATGTGGTCGAGAAGTGAACTTATTCACATTTTAAGCAATCATCACTCCAAAATTATATATATATTAATTTCATAAAAATGCATTTAAACAAAATCCTAAAGTATGACAATATTTCATATATTTTAAGAAAATCTTTTACATGTTATATGCCCTTATTCTTTTATGTTAAAAATAAATTTTTACTATAAAATAATGAAAGTGTTTTTGAATTATATCATTATCTTCTCAGAAATAACTGATCTCACGTATTACACAACACGTGAGAATGTTGTGTAATATTCTGCTACAAGGCATTCCCCTTTTAGGTCTCAGTGAGATACTTGTTTCTCTCCTTTCTGATTATAGTTTGTTGGGAAAACAAATCTTACTTATAATTATATTTTTAAAATTTTACATGTAATAAATATATTAAATTACACCTCATTACAACCCCATTCTTTATGAAGGAAGAAGGAATCAGGTGATATAGATGAAGTAACAAATAATTTTTAGTCATTTTAATAAGAAAATTTTATTAATACTTTATTTTATTCTCACAATACATTATTATTTTTATTTACGAATTAAATTTTCAGGAATTTTTGTTTTTGTCCTCCAGTAGAAGACACATAGGCTGGGAGTTAAAAGATAATTTAATTATAATCACAGAGCTATTTGATAGTTAATACCATGAAAATCCAAAAAATTATGGGGGAGTTCCAAAGCACATTGCTCTTAACACCTACAGTTAAATCTTGTTCACGGAATATTCTTAATGTCTCAATGCAACATCTGGTTTTAATGACCCAGATATTCAGTTTTGCTAATTTAATAGGCATGATTTAAGCATTCATTATTTGAAGGTTACTTATATTTTCATTACATATTCCTAGCAATCGGTTTGGACTCCTGTCCTGAACCACAAACTCCCAGCAGTGGAATTAAAATTGGAGACAGATATATGGTTGGTGATGTAGTGTCCTTTCAGTGTGATCAAGGCTACTCTCTTCAGGTGAGTTTATTTTAAGATCACAGTTTTGATTTTCATCGCCCTTTCAGAATATTTCAACAAAACAATGATAGTAATCCTCAAGTTTTAAAACAATGTTGATATTGGTCCTCCTAATTTAGCCTGAAGTCAAATGGCATTTAATTTTTTATTAAAATACGTGTATGAGAGAAATTGCTGGAATGAACTAAATTTGTGTTGATTGCAAGTAATGTAAAGTGATTTTTGAAGCAAAATTGATTCTTCACTTTTCTCTATTTACACAGGGTATGATGACTGAACCCCTGTTTCTTTAGAATTTGAAAATAAAAATGAATTACTACTTAAAGCATTAAACTAAATTTCTATGATAATAAGTTCCCCAAATTAGTGAAAATTAACCACACATATACTTTACTAAGGAAGTAGATTTGCAATGTGTATTCATACTTTTTATATTTATATTACCATGTGTTGTAGGTTTTTTAAGGGTCTCATAATTAGGGTCTCATAAAAAATCTCTCTAAAGTTTAGACATATTGCAAAATTAAGAAAAAATTTGATGCACAAACTATTTTACATGTTAAGTAAGTAAATTTCTCAGAGGAAGCTAAATTAAAGATGAATAATTTATAGTCTTTATAGTTGTATTTCAAATGATTAGTCCCAGAAGGGCAATCAGATATTACTGGACTTTATATATCGATTTAAAGTTTAATATACTTTAACTGACTTGTTTTAATATTTTATGAAAGGATTTTATAATTATTTAACCTATCTCACCTTGAATATTATAGCAATTTATTATAAACCACCACATATGACCCTTTCACTTCTGTCATCATTGCAATATCTTACTAGAATGTTTCGATTAAAAATGTTAAAATATAGTTTCTAAAAAAGTATTTATTGATTGATTTTTTTTAGAGAGAGATAGGAAGAAGGGGGAGAGAGAGTGAAACATTAATTTGTTGTTCCACTTATTTATGAATTCATTGGTTGCTTCTTATATGTGCCTGACTGGGGATCAGACCTGGGACCTTACCATATAGGAAAGACACTCTAACCAACTGAGCTACCTGGCCAGGACCTAAAATACAATTCTACTATGATATGGAGTCTTAATTTTTCTATTTGAACTTTATTTTTTTTTACATTTTGTCACAAGTATATGTAATTACCTTTCTTATTCTAACTAATACTAAGATTTATAGTAAAAGTTAAAAAATAAAAGATGACAATATATATTTAAGCTTGTTTTCATAATAATCATTCACTATGCTTTGTTTAACTTTTAAAAGGTGTACTAACCTGCATTGTCTTGTCTATATAGGGTCATTCTCACATAACATGTATGCCTGGACCTGTAAGAAGATGGAATTACCCAATCCCAATTTGTTTGGGTAAGTTAAAGAGCTACAAATCATTTAGAAGCTTTATCAAATTTTAACATTACACTCTGTATATGACATTGTTTAAATACTTAGTTTACCTTCTGTTAGGCTTTATGGAAATGATACTTTGATATAAATGTTATATATATTTTTGTTGTTTTAAACTTTTACGTTTTTAACCTCAATTCTATATCAATGGATGACTTAAAACTGTAGAAAATTGAGAAAAAGTATTGGGTTTTTTTATTTCCCAGAGAGTTATTTTTTTTTATTTAATTTATTTATTGTTAGAGAAAGAGAGGGAGAAAGAGACAGAAAGAAACATCAGTGTGTGGTTGCCTATCATGTACCCCCACCTGGAGACCTGGCCCACAACCCAAGCATGTGCCCCGACTGGGAATCAAATCAGTGACCCTTTAGTTCACAGGCCAGTGCTCAATCCACTAGGCCACACCAGCATGGGCATCCTCAGAGAATTTTTTATAGTATGATATGATAGAAGTACCCAGGGATCAGGAAAATAGTAAATATACTATCGCTTAATACTGAGCAGAATAGACAAAGAATCTGGAGTCTACCAAAGGCAGCATGACTCTCCATGGGATATCTTCAGTGGTGACAAGCAATCGAGAAAGTACCCAGCCATGTAATATAAAATATAGAGACATGTATTGAAGAAGATACAAGATGACAAGGAGCACTGCACATAGGAGAATAGCACCTCGGTCCCCTTCAAAGTAGGCACCTTGCAACTTCACACAGTTCTCTCAGCATCTCTTCCACTGTTCAAAACACTCTGCAAATTCCTTTGTTGGAACAGACATCAGCTGCCCTTTTGCTGCATTTTCCTCATTCTCGATGATATGGAATCTCTTCCCTTTCAAAGGTGATTTTAGTTTTGGGAAAAGGCAGAAGTTTCAGGATGTCAAATCTGGGCTGTAGTGGGGCTGAGTCACCTGGGTGATTTGATGTTTTTCCAAAAACCTCTGCACCTAGACGTGATGATGCATGAGCAGGCAAGTTGCCATGACAAAGTTGTCAATCACAGTTGCCCATAGTTGCAGCAATTTTTACCTTATTTCATCTCTTAACCAGTGAAAAACATTGTGGTAATACTCCTTATTAATTGTTTGGTCTGGGGGGATGTAGTTGTGATGGACAACACCTTCTCAATCAAAAAACAGTTAATCTTGATCTTGCTGTGACTTAGCCACACAATTTTCTAGTGCAGAGAACCAAGAAACTTCCATTCCATCATTCCCAAAAACCATTTGAATCATCTGAATAATGTCTGTGGGGGAATGTTCAAGTTTAACCCAAAATTTGATGCATATTTGTTGCTCTACTGGCTTAGTCATTTTGAATGCTACAGCCACATAGTACACATGCTCACTCAGTGGCATCTACTGCCCCCACTGACTAGTGCAGTGATGTTATCATTGTCCATGCATGTGCATTCCTGTCCATTCCCCTTGTCTGCCAGGTTCCATGGAGTTGCACAAACTGTTTTCACTATATTAACAATGGTTGGTCTTTTTCTGGACAGACCTCATGTACCAAAAGGACACTTGGGGCTTTGAAAGTTGGGGCCCAAACTTTTGCCCTAACTTAATGCCACTTCCAATTATTTCTTTCCATTTAATTTTCTTCCCTCTTCCTCCTTTCTGCTATCTGTATGCAACCATTACTATAAAGGGCTCTACAGAGTATGAAAAGATATGTCAGAGAGGATCCCTGTCATTAAAATATCCATTTACCATTTAGAGTGGAAAAAATAAGAGAAATGAAATAAGAGTAATTTAGTGTTAAATTAATCATTGATTACATGATGGACTTTCAGAAATATGAGCTGCTGTTGACTGAAGTCATTAGGAAACATAGTCAGCTCATATAATTGACACAGACTTTCGGATGGTATGTGTAATTATGATAAATGGATGAAGAAGAAAGCCTTTTCTGAGGAGGAAGAAGGGCAAAGGCAGAAGAATTCATGTGACTTGTATGACCTACCTCTATACAATGACAAACCTGTATTATATTAGTTTGCCTGGGCTGCCATAACAGAATACCACAGACTGGATAGCTTAAACAACAGAAATTAATTTTCTCACTCTTCTAGGAACTAGAAGTTCAAGGCCAAAGTGATGGCAGGAGTGTTTACTTTGGAGGGCCCTTTCCTGGGCTTGTAGATCACTGTCTTCTCCCTACATCTCCTCATGGTCTTTTGTCCATGAGCAAGTGCTCCTTGTGTCTCTGCCTGTTCCTGCGGGACGCAGTACTGTTAGATTAGGGCTCCACCCTTAGCACTTCATTGAACTGCAGTTACCTCCTAAAAGGCCCTGTCTCCAAATAGAGTCACATCGGGAGTTAAGGCTTTAACATAGGAATGTTGGGCAGCCACAACTCACTGTATAACACTTATACGTACCGTGTACACAACTCTTGTTGGAGAATACTGGAAAATAACATTTAAGAGTGAGGATGTGTTTAATTGGCAAAACATGTTGACAACATTCAGACTTTAGATTGGATGATAGTTTTTAAAGGATGTATTTCTTTTAATATCAGAAGCAACTTACAAAAGCATATAATACTAGTTATAAAAATATAAATATATATAATGTCTATTTTAAAATGTATATATACAGATAATGCCAATTATGTGTGTGTTATATGTGTGGGGTGTGTATGTATGCATGTGTATCCAATTGTGTATAAAAAGTGGGGATATAAAAGAGCATAAAAAACAAATAATGTGTATATTCTGCTGATATGAGAACAGAGAGTATAGAGTTTTGTTTATTACTCTATTTCCAATGCCCACAAAGCTCTCATTTTAAATAAACATCCCATAAATATTGTTTAATGAGCAAATTAAAGTTTTTGGATTCTACAGTGTGTATATTTTGTATAATGTTTCCTTTTGTGATATTAACTTGAAGGAATTACCCATATTGTAATGTTTTTGTTTATTTTTTTAATATTTTGCATTTAATTATTTCTAGACAAAGGGGAAGGGAGGGGGAAAGACAGGGAAAGAAAGATCATGCGCCCCCCTACTGGGGACCTGGCGTGCAATGCAGGCACGTGCCCTAGACTGGGAATCAAACCAGTGACCCCTTGGTTCACGGGCCAGCACTCAATCCACTGAGCCACACCAGCCAGGACCATAACATGTTTTTAAAAGCCTGACTTTTAAAATGGCTCCGTGGCTTATAGCATGTCTGATTTGTGTAGTTATTCTCTTTTTGTTAGAGCTGTGTTTTGTCTTTGAAATACACATTTATAAGGCCTTTCCACATGCCTTCATGCATACCTCCAATTGTTTACTTAGGATTTTACCAAAGTTGATTAATTATGCTATTGTATATAATTGTTTAAAGACTTTCATAATCATTGCTAAGTTGCTTTCATAAAATTATTATGTTAATTATCACACAGTATTGTATGATGATTTCCATTTTTCTATATTAGTAGCACCAATTATTACTCTTAAATTGCTAGTTTTTTAGGTAAAGTATTGCATTTTGATTAACTGTGCATCCATTCCCCATTGTACCTTATTCACAAGGGAAGTACTAGAAGGAAATGATGTATTAATATAATTTAGCTAGAAGTTTAAGTTTTATTACATAGGATATATTGACATGAAACTATATGGAATACTTAACAGATTTGGATGTCCATTATGTCTGTGTTCAAATTTCAGCTAGGGTACAATAGGTGTGTTTGGTAGTGTATTATTCTTTGCAGTGCTGTTTGCTCACCTGTTAAATGGGATAATAATATCTTCCTCACAGGCCTACTGTACAAATTAAAGGGGAGAATGCATTTAAAGTGTTTATTACTGAACCTGGAACACACAGAGTAGTAGCTATTATAGTGAAAAATAGGCAATAACAGTATATTTTATTCTCATTATGTACATATGCTATAAACACACATGCATGCACATACTTTTCGGAAGAGAAAAAGAGAATATAAACAGGCTGTGAGAAGTGGAATTAGACGGCATTTTTATTTCTTTTCTACCCGTCTCATTTTGTGTTTTGTAGTTTTCGGACACCAAGTTTGTATTGTACTGATAACAGTGTTTAAGCCGGCATCATAACTGTATTATGAGGAGACGCTGATAGCGTGAGGCTGAGTCAGAGAATGTTAAAAGTCTCATCTTCAAGTTCATAAGGTTACAGCCTAGTGAATTGGAAAATAAATAATCTGCCAGACACTTTGATGGAAGAAAGGAAAAGTCACTTAAGATTTTTAGGTAATACAGACAAATTAGAAGGGAGAATCAAAGAGTAGTTTACCTTGGAGTGCTATGTTATGGTTGTGTCCCTAACAAAAAGTGTAATGGGGCACAAAATCTACTGCAGAGCCACAGAAGGATGGAAAAGTATACAGTTGTATCTTTAGATCTCAATGGTAATCACGTTTGGAAAAAAAAAAAAGTTTTATATGCAGATGGACTGCAAGATTATATATATCCCCCTAATAAAATCTGCTTGATACATAATTTATTCAGTTCACAAAAAGATAGCAGTCAAACTTGTTATTCCTATCCTACAGAACATTGATAGCATTTCTACTGAATTTTCCTTTCTGATATATAACCTGAAGTTTGAGCATCTGTCTGTTACTATTCTTAACAAGAAAAAATTAGTGAAATTACAAGTCAGTGTTCAATACAGGTAACTTTCAAACTTGATGTGTAGTCATGAAATGTAATTCTTCAACCCACAATTAACAGATGTGTTTTTCTTAGTCCTTTTATGATGAAATGATGAAAATGTTTATTTAGAAGAATTAGCTTCCAAAATGCTATTACTCTTTTATATTAAGAAGTTCTGTTTAATCATCCAAAAATTAAAAATTGGGGTAATCATCTGTTCTTATAATTTTTACTTACCTTATCAATGGTAAATCAGTGTTACAGTGATTCTAAAGCAAGCACATTGATAAATTATACCTAAATTCTCCAACTCAGATGTATCTTTTTTATTATTTTGTACTTCCCTATTCTTTGTTTAGATCCCTTTAGGATAAAGACCATACCCCATGTGTGATATGTGAATTCCTCACACATTCCTGATAGAAACCAATATTTTTCTTAATTTTTTTTATTTATCTTTCTTATAAAATGAGTAAAAGGAGGGAAATTTGTAAAAGTAGCTCCTTCTTGAACATGGTCCTTAAAATGGATATTGTAGGCCTGATTTTCTGAATTATATCATCTTCAGAATGAATCAAAACATTACTAGAAGTACCTGATGATGAGGAATAAGCTGCCCACTGTGGAAAGGACAAGAGCTTCTTGTTCGGTTGTGTTCACAGCACACGAGCTGCCCCTTGCTGTGCTGTAAGCTCGTTTCCTTGTATATGTTGCTGAGAAAGGAAACATGTTGTCTTCTGTGCTATTTTAGAAAATTCATTGTCAGTTGATTATATTTAATTTCTAGTGTGTAGTGAATGAGAGCTGACAATATTTAAATTTACATCAGTTGTAATCCAGAGACTTGACTAAGTCTGGAAATAATTTTGATTTGTTCTTACTGCAGTAGGGCAATCCACTACCCCGGCTCACATGGGACCTCTGTTATCTTGCAGCTCAGTGTGGCGGCTCCATGTCCGATTTCAGTGGCGTGATTCTCAGCCCTGGGTACCCTGGAAACTACCCCAGCAGTTTAGATTGCACATGGACAATAAAGCTGCCCGTAGGTTTTGGTATGTATATTAAAAACACAAGAAGAAGTTTTCAATATTATTAAATGCATCCTTGAAAATAAATATCAATGTCTAATATAAAATACTCACAAAATTATAGTTTAATTTGGATTATGTACATTTATGTAAATTGTGGAATTGAATTTGGATAACTGTCTAAGCCAAATAATTTTTACAGGAATATTTGAATAACTAAAAACATATGGGAATTTTTTTGATTTGATAGGTAGGTAGATAGATAAATAGATAACTTGATGACATTTTCCAGTTGATACATATGTATGTAACCAGAATTAAATGTGTGTGGCAATGATAAATTCAGCTTAATTTTTTCATGTATAATGGTTTTTGAAACTCTCTTCATTTTGTAACCAAGTAGTACATAGATAAATTATTTTCTGGTAATCTATGTAATTTATTTAATATTCATTGTAAATAAATAAAATTTTACATTTGAAAAATAGTACATATTTTCTAATGTTAGATTTAAATACTACTTGTATATACTACTTTTTCATTCTAATAATATAATTCCCAGTTTTTTGGATATATTGCACTTAATTTTATTCTCACTTTATATCACAAATATGTTCACTTGCAACTTCATATCACATGAACCTATAAATGCATAAATAGAAATGCTAGATTGTTCATTAAATCACAAAAGACTGGGATGAGTAGACACTTCTTGTGGAAACCTGGTAGATTTAGTGCAATTTAGAAATTCTGTACTATCTCACATATTGAGGACTGAATTCAAGTACTGGTTACCCAAAAGTATATGCAGCCTCAGAATAAAAATTTGTATTTAAATGTTTTACAGAAGTTCATAGAAATTCATAGTTTTGATCATTCTTTACTGAGTACATATTATACTTCAGGTACTATGCTAAGTGCTGGGGATAAAATGCATAGTAAAATGGACTTTGTACCTTTCCCCAAATAAGTTACTGTTACCATGAGTTTACAGGTAGTCACTATGCTATTAAAGTATAATCAAGAGTACTGGGCTGGGCTTTGTGCAGACAACCAGCCTAGTCCAAAGAATTCAGAAAAGTATTGCCTGAGGGGCTGATGCCTGAACTGTGCCTTTAAAGATCAGTAAGAGTCAGCCTGAAAAGGAGGGTCATTTTATGGGAAACAGGAAGGAAATTCTAAACAAGCTAGGCAGAACACTGTTATTAGACTGAGGTGTTGAGATAACAGGAAACCATTGGAAAAAAGACTTCTTAGGGGCTTTCTAATGAGGATTACTCTGGCTACAATATGTAAACTGTTAGTTTGGAGTAGTCACGTTCTTGTTCATTGATTGAAAGAGAATACTGACAAATATGAATAATAGATTTGCACCAATGTGGCTGTTCTTTATCTTTTACTCACCCCATGTTGCTTATGAAGTTAAATAAAATTATTTTTAAATATATTATTAAACATTTTCAATAGTATCATTATTTCAGTTTACCTGTTGCTAATGCTTCCTTGATTTGAAAAATTGTCTATTAAAAATTAGACACATCTAATTTTCATTAAACACAGCTAATAAAAAGACATTTTAGAAATGAAAACATAAGAGACTGTTTCTGGTTTGATTTCATTGAAATAATCTCACTGCTTTTTTGACTTTTGCTTAAATTAGATATTGGTTCTAATGTATTTGAATCAAGTACTTTATAATTTTTAAAATAAAATTGAGTACAGATCAATAATTATAGAATTATTTTCTTGTGCTCATAAAATAATTATTGACAAGATAATTTGTGGAAAGGGAGCTCAGGGAAAAATTTCGGGAAACAATTTAGAGTGAATATGCATACCTTGGGACCTCACACAGAAAGGTATCATGTCCAAATTCTAAGAAGTTTGTCTAATTGTAGAGGAATATATTTAATATTTTAAAGAATATTTTCAATATTTTCCATCTTTATTTGTCTTCCAAACTCTTTTCCATGCGACTCCTTTTTGAGTAACAAAATATAACTTGACTTGAGAACCCTCATGTGGTTAGTTATTAAGAGCAGGGCTCAAGGGCCAGTGTGTCTGACTTCAAATCTCAGCTTTTGTAAGTTGCTGTGCAAACCTAGCGTATTTGTCTAGCATTTCTGTGCCTCAGTTTTTTCATCCTCAGGAGTAACTGTGAGCACTAAATAAACTTTTAAAACAGTACCTAGCGGAAAGAAAATATTCAGTGTCAGATTTTATTATTAACAATTGCAGAATGGTCGTTGTAGGAAAAAACACCAAGTTGAGTAAAATTGAATATAAATTGAATTAGACAAACATGCCTTTATGAGGCTTTTATTTTATGTTGTTTTGCATGCCAGAGACATTTTGCTATCTCATATTTTAGTTTTGTTTATAAAGAAACTAAGACTATTTGGCAATTTTTTCGGCATATAACACGGATCACTAGATTTTATTGAGACTATTTCATAACATTTAGCATTAGTTTCTGACAATCAAAGTACTAAAGGACTGATACCTTGTATGCCTCTGAATGATATTTTAGAGAAGTTAATTTTTCCCCCTGATGAATGACTAATTTCTAATATAATTATGGGGTCTGATTACATTACTATATAAAAACTTAGCAGTTGAATTTTGGCCTCCAATAGGTATTTTACAAAATACAACTTATTGAGTTGCTTTTTACCTTTAAGAGTTGGTTGATACATTGTTAAGTAATATTAAATAGCGAGAAAGCCATTTTCTTGATTAGTTTTACTATGATGGCATCGTAGTAAAATGGAAGACATTTCCTCATGTGACAACTAGTGGGCGTTCGCGAGCAGTAGTGTTTCTTTGAACTATAGCAAAGTGAATTGTCCTGGGCAGACCGCGAATCCAGGGCCCAGATCCAGAGAGTGCCTCACAGCCGAAATGGAAACATGTCTAAGTGTATTAATGTAGACGTGTGCATTTGTTTGTGTGTGTATTTACTTTATTAAAAAAATAAAGTAGTATTTTGTGTGCCTTTCTTCTTTAGGTGTACATCTCCAGTTTGTTAATTTTTCTACAGAAACTATACATGATTATTTGGAAGTAAGAAGTGGAACCTCAGAAACTAGTACTGTTATCGGCCGACTTAGTGGTCCGCAGATCCCATCCTCCTTATTTAGCACAACTCATGAAACCAGCCTGTATTTTCACAGTGACTATTCACAAAACAAGCAAGGGTTCCACATTGTATACCAAGGTGAGATGAATAATACAAAGTGAAAGTTGACTTAGCTCCAAATCAGCTACTAGCAATCTAAATAACTCTAAGAATTTTCTATTTTCTTTTTCAGAAAGAGAATAACCTAAACCAAGGCAAGTTTCAGTTAGCAAGATTTTTTAAATTATGCAATTTTTAGGCAACTATATAGGGGGAATGATGTCATTTTGAGGCCTTAGAAAAATCGTATAATGAACAAAAGGATTGAATTAATCTTAATGCACAATGAAATTAAGCCCATCAAGGCAAGGCAGTGAAGCAAGGAAAGCTGGGCATCAAATATTTATCTTAGCTTTTATATCAAAATGAACGAGTTGAAAATATTTTATAGTGCTCATCTGTTATATATAAAATTGTTTTTTTTACCTTTAATGATAGAATGATATGACATTCCTTGATTCTATTTCATAGCCATGAGAATAGGAAATAAACACTCTGACAGTCATATTCTGTTAGGCCTTGTTCTAAATAAAAGTGCTGCAATGACCCTGAGCACGATTTTTAAAGTGGCCCAGGACTCAACTCCTTTTTTTTTTTTAATTTGCATGTTAGTGATAGTTGTTTTGAACTTTATATTATAAAATGAATGTAAAATATGTACCTGGTATATACCATTAGTAGGTATTTACTGCATTTTAGCTATCATTATTTTATTATATTACTTTAGGTCTTTAAAGTCTAAGATTTAAAATGAAATATTTAATGTTATGATATTATACACAAATGATGTAATTCCAGCGACTTCAGTGTTTAATAAAATAACTTAAAATTTGATTATACATCTGCCACAATTATTAAGGACCTCATGAGTATGTGATGCTTTAGGATGTGATTTCCACAAAAAGCACATATAACTGAAAGGACATATATAGTTAAAGGAGATATTGTAACATCCAACTACATGGGCCTAAAATAATTAAAACTTGAATCATATTTGCAGACACAGTGTAAGAGCACTACAACACACATTATCCTTTACGTAAAATAGGAGTCATTTCTACCACCTGGTAGTACAGAATTAACTATGCTCCCAAAGAATTTAATTATTTCAGGAACAACTGGGCAACTACTTATTTTCTTCTTTGTTGCTAGAAGACTTGGAGCTATCCTTGTCCTTCTCTGGAAAGTGTACGGGGTCTGATGCCAGCACTTCGCTATTGAACCCCAACCTGGCTTCAGGTTCTTTTCCCTGTCCTCATTTTTTTTTTCTCTGTCGCTCAAAATAATGTTCATATTTGAATGATGTAAAACTGGAATTTGGACTTTACTCACTACATTTTAATCAATGTGCCCTTGAAGAAAATATTAATTCTCTGCATAATAAAAGTATAAAGAATCTGTTACCATTATTGATCTAATATTAATATTATTGACATCAGCCACAATGTGTTATAATCATCACCACATATTATTGTGAGTTATACAGAATTTTAAAACTATCTCTTCTTTTACTTCATTGATATTATTGAGCTAATGGTATATTTGAGAAATAGGTTAATTTATGCACGGTCATAAACTGATGTTATTTTTAAATGATCTTGTGATTAGACTTTAAGAACTTCCTGAATTTTGGAAAAATGCATTGTATACACTATTTATAGGCTCAAAATCCACTCAATGGAGTGCATCGAGCACCTACTATGTGAAGGTCAATCGGCAAGGCTTAGGACACAACAACAAACAAAACAGACGGGAGCGTCGATCTCCTGTGCAACGCAGAATGAGAAGAGTAGGGATGAATGCATATGTGGTTTTGCTGCAGTGGCTAGAATACTGTGATAACTGAAGTACAAAATTTACATCAGGAGGAAATTTGCTCCTAGAACTTTATATGATTAAGTAACTTTCGAGAAACTTAACAGTGGCATGTTTCTTTTAGAGAAAAAATAGTAAAAATAAAATTCAAAAAGGCTCAGGATTAGGCTTACATGTGTGTTTATTTTATCCTATGTATATGCAATGTAACTAGGAAGCAATTACACTCTATATAAAGAAATCAGAATATGTTTGATTAAAATTGTGGCTGTAAGAGTAGTTTACATTTTCATTAAAACTTGCAATTCAGATTGCATAAGTGGGTGAAAGAAACTGAATGCATTTTTTATGAATTGTACTAACATTTAAATGTGAAAATTGGAGACTTGAGAAGAAATTCATAACTACTCTCATTGACATCATTTATTATAAACCCGAATTGCTATTTATAACCAACTACAAGCAGCACTGCATCTATTTTGCAAGTTGCAAATAGTACCCCATCTGTGGTCTTCCAAAATTCAGAAGAATTTTTTTTTCCCTTTTGCAGCCTACCAGTTGCAAAGCTGTCCTGATCCACGCCCCTTTCGAAATGGCTTTGTCATCGGCAACGATTTTACTGTGGGTCAAACCATTTCATTTGAATGTTTCCCTGGGTACACACTAATTGGAAATTCAGCTCTCACCTGCCTCCATGGAGTGAGTCGTAATTGGAATCATCCACTTCCCAGGTGTGAAGGTATGCTTCATCTATCTTCAATAGTTTTCAGCGCATTGTTTTGTCTTCCTCTTCAAATAGCATGCTAAACATAGAGTCTCCCTTTCAGCTGAGTAACTGTGGTTAGCGCACGAGTCAAAACCTTAAAGCCCCATAATGAATAACTGATTTTATTATTACTGGAAGAAGTCCAAACCTTCCCCATTGGCCATAAAAAGTTAACACTTTACAGATTCTCCTGTTCGTGTATTTGTGTAGGTGTGTTTGTTTAATAATCATTCTTATATGAACCAGTAACCCAGATACTGCTACTGAATTTGGGTTCATTCTTTAAAAAAAAAAAAAACCTTTAAATAATAATGCCTTAAACCTCTTGTAAGACCTTACATATGCAGACATGGTAAAAGACAAATAAGAGTTAATATATATATTCATAAAATATTTGGAAAAAGAAAAGATGAAGATGGTATGCTTTACTAATCTAGCAATAGTTGATAATAACTATGTAGCATGTACCATATTGAAAAATAAATTTTGTATTTATTTTTGTAATAAAAATGTATTTTGTTCCTGTTTTCAACTTCATTTTATACACCTCACTGAGGAAAAACTAATACAGATGTATTTTACACTGCTGAAGAGGTATGAAATGGGTGTCTTTTTCTTGAATTAACTCATTGTTACTTTACTTTCACTTCTGTTTCACACATTTTCTGCAGCTCTTTGTGGAGGGAATATAACTGCCATGAATGGCACCATCTACTCCCCCGGGTATCCTGATGAATATCCCAACTTCCAAGACTGTTTTTGGCTTGTACGAGTACCCCCTGGAAACGGCATCTACATCAATTTTACTGTTCTTCAAACAGAGCCAGTCTATGATTTCATTACTGTGTGGTAAGCCAGGACCATTGTTATTGATTGATTCAGCTATGCATACCAGTGAAACAAGGTCGGAATGAAAATACACATCACAGTCCTCTGCAAACAGAAATCGCCATCTGATATTTGAATTGTGTGACTGAAGGTGGCAGTTTGTGTTTTGTAGAATGAGACAAAAGGGAAATAGACTTTGGCTTATTTGCTCATAAAGCAGCTAAACACTTTGAACAAAAACTTTATATGTGGACAAACATTTAAATGTATGATTAAATTAATATGCCAAGACAAGGAATTAATATCAGGGTAAGTTTAAGGTAAGAAAGTTTTCTGTTTACAAAACCAGTGAAAATCGAAAGCCTATATTCAAATCACAAGTATTTAATATAACTTTTGAATTTATCATAATAATTTATTATAAAATATATTTGTATCATTATACTGATAATTGAAACATCTTTCTCTAAAAATATAAAGAAAATATCTACATTAATCATTGAAAATGGTTAATAGAGCCACTGTATGAGTTCTAAGATTCCTTCTAAATTTAACAGTCTGTGATACTCAAGATTATTTTGAAGAAAATAAAAGGATGGCAAACTTTAAGCTGTTGGGAGGCTCTGGGTTGTAGTCAGAAAACAAAAGAGTGTAATTGATAACAACTATGTGATCATATTTTATTCAGGTAAAGCTGTGATCTGTTTTTACACTTCACGTTTTCAATGTTATCACCTATGTAAACATAAAGGATATCGATATGATTTGCCACTCATTGGTTATTTCATCTACTCTATATCATCTCATATGTAATACTTTTACTACCCTTGGTGGAAACCCCCCCAAAATTAATCTTACTCTTTCTTCCTCTCTGCTGTGTCTCTTTCTAATAGGGATGGGCCAGATCAAAACTCACCTCAGATCGGGCAGTTCAGTGGCAATACCGCTTTGGAATCAGTCTATAGCACTTCGAATCAGATTCTAATCAAATTCCACAGTGATTTCACAACAAGTGGCTTTTTTGTGCTCAGTTATCATGGTTTGTATTATCTAAGAGTTTATATTTCATTTGATAATCTTTAAAATTGTTCTGGATAATTGAACATAAAATATATTTAACCAAGGATTGAAAAGGTATTACAATTTGACACTTTTTAAAAATTATTTCAAATACATTTACTCAGAAAGAATAACCCCTTCTAAACATTTAGGGAAGTTAAAATGTAAGCAAATAGAAATAAGAAATAAATCATTCAATTATTACCCAGTAGAAAATAATCATTTTTTTTCACATGGAAACCAATAAAAGAGAACCAGCTGTTCATATTTTACTGCATGTAACTTTGAGACATTAATAGATTTTTCAATACAAAATGTTTCATCTATTCAACCTGCTGTGAGTCTTTCTAAAATGATTACCCAATATCTTTATGCTTTGAATCATATTAATCATTTATACTCTTGTCTCAAAACCATATCTATTCTAGACTCTTACAGTTTTAAGTGACTATTTCAGACCATTAAGTTCATAGCTTTACTCCTGTGGAATAATTTATGGAGGGTTTCAATTTGAATTCTTTGTGTAGGATTATTCTGGGTTGTTGCTTTATAATGGTAACTTTTTGAAAGAACATTCAGGTGGTTTCACAGTTTTAAAAAATTTCTTGCATCTCAAATAGATCTTGTTTAATTATATATAAAATATAATTTTATTTCCAATTATTACATACATTTATCTGCTATGACCATACTTCCATGAAACACATTCTATTTTATATGATTATATAAGATGAATTCCATGAATATTTCACAGGATCAATAAGCTATTGAATTGCATTTTCAAGTTATATGAAAATTTGCAACATGAACTTGTGTTTTGTCTATGACATTGATATACAATTTAATGCTTTCATCTTTTTTTAATGCAAAGCTTTAAAGCTTTGATACCCAAATCTTATATTCTATGAGAAATATGCTAAGTCAAATATGGTTATGCTCACATTTGGAGTGCATCAGGTTTGGATATAGTCAGAGCATAGACCAGAAAATACTTGATTTACTTAACCTCAGCACTCACCAGCCGGTAAATGGTACCCAGTTGTACTTCCGCAGGACCCACAGCTGCTGGAGCTGTGTGTACATTCCAGCACAGCCAACAAGATAGGGACATGCAGCTAGACAACTTCTATTTGAGCTTTCACAAAAATAACTCCTTTGCCTTTTTTACTGACTTGGACACTGACACTAGCAGTATGTAGGTATAGTCTAAGACTATAACAACAACTTTATTATCTTAATAAATAATCATAACTCAGAAGCCAATAGATTAAATAATAAAGTTGAAGGATGAATTAGTTGCTGACTGCATTTTGTATAAGACATTTTTTTCTTTTTATGGATGCCTGCATATATTTTTATTATTTTGTGTCCTGCCTGAACAAATAACAATACATGGACTATAAATATCCATTAGATAACCTTATAAGGAATGTAAAATTATTATAAAACTTAGGACATGATTCAAAGGGAAAATAAGGTCAGAGAAAAAGATGTCTGTGTATTTGTATTCATATAGAAAACACGAGGATAGAATGTATGTCTGCACACAACATACAAATGTGGATTTATACAGACACTTATGAGAATATAAAAATATATTCTCATAGTAAAATATATTTCACCTGTTTTGTAACTAGGTTTTGAGTCATATATTTTTATATGTGTATAAATATATATTATATAATATACACAGTATATGAATGGCATATATGTATATATTATATGTATTTATATTTATATATATTTGATTGTCTTATTCTTATACTATAAGAATTATAGCTTATATAACCTATATAAGCTATATATAATTATATAATCTATAAGCTATATACAATTATATATATATATGCAATAGAATTAGCTTAGGAATAAGATCAAGTATTTTTGGGTGCTTTGTTTTCCAGTGACTTGTTGAGTGGGGACAAGTTACCCTTCGATCAATTACCTTTTTTTCTGTAAAACACCATGGCAGGATTGCTGAGAAGATGAGTGAGCTACATGTAGCCATCACTCTAGTTACTGGAATAAATTGGATTCAACCATATAAAATTTTGGTAAAAATGTGCTCAATATTGGCAATTTGGCATAGCTTGACCCAAATAACCGCTGCCATTGCCCTTATTATCAGCATTGAATTGCTGAGATGATTGGAGGATTGGAGACAATGGATGATACACAGTTATTAGAGCCCCTAGCAGAGCAGATGTCCAGTGCGTTTTCCTCTCCTTACATAAGTTATCTCATGTTTTAGATTTTCTGATAGGACATTTATCTTTATGCTTTAAATAATTTCATAATAAGGCACAATTACCAGAACCTAGAGAATTCCAAGATGTGGATCAACATCCCTAGAAATACTACCCAAACCTTAAAATGACCTTGAAATTTGGGGTTGTAGCCAGGGCTCACGTTAAAATTGACACATGCCTGACATTCCAACAGCTGCTTTTGGATAATTTTCCTAAGCACTGCTTTCATCCTGACTCACCTTTTCAAGAATGCATGATGCCTATATTAAATCAAATGTAAAGCTTCCCTATCATCTGGGCTACTGAATCTTACCCCCAGTGTTTGTCAAATCTGACTCTAGGCAGATTCCTTCTCTCACTGCCTCTTGAACTTCCATTTGTAAATAGTTCTTCAGTCATCTTCAGCCCTTAAGTCTCCATGCCTTAAGTCCCATTTCTTCTGTTTCTTGATAATTTGAGCATACAGGTATTACTACCATCTTCTCTGTGATTGTACTTACTCTTTTTAGCAAACTTTTGAGAACTTAATTACAATATGGTAGTATCTTGTTTTATAAGTCTGTGAGTTTAATAGTAATGAATGCATTTTTGAAGATATATCATATTTCTGCTTTGTAGCCCTTGCATATTTTCTATTATTGACTAATTGATTGACTAATTGTATGTTAGTCTTACAGTGGGAATGTATGTTCCGATTCTTTCAAAGAGTTGTTTAATTTAATTTTTTACCTGTGTTAGTGACAACTTTTGAAAATATTATTTTATAATATATAGATGTGTGTCAGTTCCCTCTCAAAGAAATAAAGATGCTAGTGTTCAAATTAGTATTATAAAACTAATATAATTTAATACATCTGAAATATAATATTCATATCCTGGACCCATATTCAGTACCTATAGCTTAGTGCCAAAGTGAATTCTTGTAATGATAAAAAAGAGTTGTTCAAGTCATTTGGTATTTTTTAAATAAGTAAACCAGTAGATAAATTACTATTTAACACTAACTTTAAGCTGATTAAGTATAGCTAAGTTTAGAATGGTTTATTCCTCTATTGGTTTTCTTTAAATTCTATTATCAATTCAATAGTTCTTTCTGTTGTGCCCAACCTTGTAAATCAGAAGTGGTTTTCTTAATACTAGTGTATTAATTTTATAAATCTGAAAGATCAATATTTTCAGATATTTTCTTAAGGTCACACTGATCACTTAGGTTTTATTTATTAGTGTATTTTTAATATATTTGAAAAGAGGGAAAACAGTGTTTTTTTTTTCTCTTTAACCTGAACTTCCTTTATGAGATCCAGCCAGCCATCTGTCTTTTATAAAATATCACTTTCATAAAACCTTTCATGATCAAAAATAACATTCATAAAAAGCTTTGAAAAACACAATTGCTGTGCAATGAAAAAATAGGACAGGCATAAATGTGGAGGTGCTTTATCTCAGCTATCATACTTTTTCTTCATCTCAGGAAATGTTTTTTGTCTCCCTCTGCATTGCTGAATTTTTCTGTTATCTGCCCTAGACTCAAGGTGGAGTTGGCTTATAATAAGTAATAACACTATTCAGTCCTAAGCAATGACTCTTTGGAGGTAAACTGCACAAAACCTATTTAACCACATGTTTTTTGCAGACACGGACTCTGTATAATAGTCACTCTAATAGCAATAGTTGCCATTTACAGAAAACTTGAAATGCCTGGCACTACACTGGGTACTTTCCATGCATTATTGCTAATTTTTGTTATAACTCCGCAAGGTAAGCATTATTATTCTCATTTTAATAATGAAAGACCTGAATAAAAAATTGTAACCTACCTAAAGCCAGAGAACTAATAAATAGAAGGGCTGCCTGGAATTCAAAATAGGTCTGTCTGACTCCAAAGACTGACCTCTTTTTAAATAGTGACAATAGCCGCAGCAATAATGTAAGTGCCAGCTAATGCCCTAAACTGGTACTGTCCCATGCCCAGGTTGTATTTAATGGTATATAAACCTAACTAAAAATGAGCAGAAATGATTTTCATTTTTAGAAAGATGGTAGGTCATCTTATTTTCTAGAAAGCACCCCTTCTTAATGACAACTTGGAGATTCAGACTTAGTGCTTCTCCCTCAGGACCTACAAGATAACTGTGATATGTTTGTAGGTTTATCGCAACTTTGTATGTTTTTCTTTATAGTTCCCAGAATGTGCTATGGTGACCGTGAGGAGAGAAAAAAAGTTTTAGTGAGGATCTGACTTATGCCAATCAAAACAACCAGAGCCTGTAGTATAGCCAGAATATGTATTTATTAATTTAAAACAGAAGGTATCATTTTAATGTTTAAATCCATTATCCAAGTCACCTCTTTTTTTAAATATCAGAGTATTAAGGTACCTCAATTTACACTCAGAAGATTTTTCTTAGTAATCATAATATGATTTAATAACATATTATTTATTGTTTTCCATTGGCACATCTTCTATAAAAAGATGAGTTGATTATATATTGACTTTCAGATTACTCTAAAAATTGTATTTAAAAGAACAGCACTGTCTTTTAAGTCATCCTTTAAGATTATGTGGGATTTACAATAAGTGCTGCATTTGGGAGCAAGTATGTTTAACTCCAGAAAGTCCCATCCTAAAAGAGACTGCTGCAGCTGTAAAGACACATTTTACATAAAACATAAATCAGTGTTGCTTTGGACCATGTGACCCTTTCACCTCACAAAACCTGAAGGCCTGACCTCCTTTCATATTTCAATAGATAATGCACTGAACTCATAAAGTGTTTCATTGATGTCTAGAGAACATAGGGTTATAGATGTCATACAATTATATATAAATACATATATTAAATCTAAATACCAAACTGGTGAAGCTACTATGAGTTAATGTCATTTATTATTACTTAATAACTACTTAGTGATTACTTAAGTAACTAAAAGACATGTCAAAATTGCTTACTATATTTGACATTTTTCTGTATGTGCATACCTATTGATAAACTATGATATTTATTTTCTACAATATCTTACTGTCAGCCCCTTTCAGCCAAAGTCCATCAGGAACACACCCTTAGTTAAATAAAGTTGGGTATATTGGCTCATTACAATGAGTGAGACAACACACCTTGAGGGACCCTGTGGCATATCAGTAAGAAACTGTTAGGAGGGGCTAGTATTAGGATGTGGGCAGTGTTCAATGGTTCTGGAAAATTTCAAGGACACATGCTTTCCTCTGGATTGGGTACTATCAGAGAGTTGGAGCAGTTCTACAATTAGGTATCATAATGCATTTTTTCTAGAAGGTGAGAGGAATGGAACATCCCTAACCTATAATCACTGTAGTAGGAAGCAGCATTCACTCGTATTAGCTGAGATGGAACAATTTCAGTCAGTTTGGTTGTTTGGACCATGTTCTTGCTTCGTTTTTTTTTTTTTTGTGGGAGTTTTTTTTTTGGTATTTGTTTTTTTCTTTGTGTGCTCAGACATGATTATGGAAAGGTCTTGTGTTTGTGTTTTTTCAACAAGGTCAAATAGTTATCGTGTCTGATATTAGTTGTTAGTGAAGCTTTTTATGGTCAACAGTAGAAAATCATGGTCTACATTTAGAGCCAGGCCAGCTCCCAGCTGATAGCACACAGGAGCTGTGTCTTGTCTTGTCTTTTCTTTTCTTTTCTTTTCTTTTCTTTTCTTTTTCTTTTTCTTTTTCTTTTTCTTTTTCTTTTCCTTTCCCTTTTCTTCTCTTATTTTCTCTTTTCTCTTTCCTTTTCTTCAATATGCAGAATAGTTTAAAATAATAAGGGTAGCTCTAGCACATCCCCTCAGAGCTCAAAGCACTTCAAGTATGGTAGTGAACAGGGAGAAGAAATTAGAGACTGAAAAGAAAAACTGGCGCTGTTGATATGCTCTTATCTACTGATGTGCCAGGTGACTATTGGCACATTACTTTTAGGTTCTAATGCACTGAGCACAAAGGCTGGATACTTTCAATTAGCTATGTGATTATGGAGAAGTCAATTCGTATGACAGATGATGGAATTTTCTTATGGATAATTGAGATTTCCCAATAGCTTTGCTTACTATACTTCTGTCATCCCATCTCTAGGGAAATACCAGGAATGAGGTAACTCTTGCTGATTCATTTCTCATGTTAGAGACTTTTCTGTATCATCTCTAAATTTAGGGATGAGCATTTCTCTTAATTTCTAAGGTTCTTTTTGTAGGCAGGGAAATAAACCAATTATAAAATATTAGTGGCACAAAAATGATATTGGTAAGTAATATAACCACTGCTGAAACTTACCTGTGTGGTTCATAACAACTCACTACCAGATTTTTTCCAAAATAGAATAATATTACTTACTATTTTTCCACTTAATTAGAACTAATAGAGGATGTATGTAAATACTCCTAAGTCCACTTTCATGTGGACTTATAAACTTATTTTATATAACTCTTATAGTAACATTGCCTGAATTACATAACTGACTATGTAATTATCAATATGCTTTTCTCCTACAATTTTTTTCCCAAATTGTCAAATTATTTTACTTGAACTAATCTGGGTCGCCATGGAAGTACTCCAGTGGCTATAGAGATCTTAGAGTTTACAATGGAACAGAGAATATTATGTTTTTTCTCTCTGTAAGAAATGCTGTGTTCTTACTTGTCAGAAAGGCTGTGGACTTGTGCCCTTTTGGGTGAGAGAAAGAATGGCAATTTGCCTGGTGTTCTGTTTTGTCTTTTTTGAAGAGCCTTGAATAGCTCCATTGAAGTAAAGTAGATAAATACAGCTTCTTCTCTGGAATTAGGTTGGATGTTTCATTACAAAGGAAATAAGAAATTAAAATGTATCCAAAAAATATCTCCAGAATCAAAACCTAAAGTATTTTCAATAAGCAAATGTGTTTGTCCAGGAACCAGACAGCTATATACACTTGAATCAAAACAAGGCATAATTCAAATAATAGTCATCCTCAAAAGATACCGACATGTAGAATATATCCTCATGTAGTTATTAAATTTAAATGGTGTTTTAAATCTGAATGACATGTCAGATAAATGGTTCCTCTAAAGATAACACAGATTTAGATCAAATGTGTAAATATCTGTGTCATGCAGCTTTTTCATTAATGATCATAATTCTGAGGCTGTTTCTATATAGAATAATCCATGAAAAGCATGAACTAAAATATATGCTAATGCTATTTAAAATTTAGATGACACTATTTATTTATTTTAGATTTTGGAAACATTTTAATTACACATTATGTAATAGACAATACATGCGTTCCTTAGTTTGAATGTGTTTCTCTATTTGAAAGACTGTTTGATTGCTAAACCTAGTGTACAAAGTGCTGACAGCTTTTTAAAAAATATTTTAATATAATGCCATTTCCTGGTTTAACATTGTGGCAAGTGTAGTTTGCAAGTAGCTCTTTCAAAAACTGCTCAGTACAAACATGCACTCTTTGAAGAGCATCGTTGAAGTTGGTGCTCAAGTTGCTACTCTGAGAGACTCAATGCTAAACCTACTTTAACTTCATACCAAACACTAATTTCACTTAAACATTTCACTCCTGCCTGTAACTAGGTGGGTGGCCTTGTCGGGCTCACTCCACTTTGTTAGAAGTCTCCTCCTTCCTCTAATGCAGCGAAATAAAGCAAACAGGATGGGTGATTCACTCCGTGACTTTCAGATCAAAAACCTATGATTCTAGCTTATATAGTGTTGGGTGTATTCATCCTACACCTATTTATTTTCTTCCAAACTAACTAAAGGATATACATTACAGAGGGTGAGATCATGTTTTGATTCAATTAGTTATCAGGTAGTATATTGAATATGATTTCCAGGGCATTGTGCTAGCAGTTTTGAGACCACAGACACATACAGCATATATCATACAGGACTCTAAAATACATCGCTGAATTCAAGGATTTTAAATCACGATATAATGTATTGTGCATCAACATAAACTAAATAAATAGTTTCAGCATTTCCAAAGCACAGCCAATTTAAATCAGAGTAGAAACAAAATGACTTGTTTGATGTGTTCTGGAAAGCTGCGTGTGTACTAGCCCTTGGAATGGCTTTGGGGCTGTGGGTGGAGTCACCTCGGATTGAGGTCTCTGCGTTTGGGACACGGCTGCCATCACGGCAGCCGGGCTCAGGTTAACCTTCCACACACAGGGCCAGTGCTTCCCTTTGAAGTAGGCGTCAGGCACCGTTCTAAGCACTTTACAATCTATTAACTCAATCTTGGTTTTGTGTTTATTTTGCAGATGAGAAAATTGAATCACAGAGTCTTAGCAGTTTGCCTAAGGTCATAGAGCTAGCAGAACAGAGATTGAAACACAAGTAGCAAGCTTCCAGGGTAAACAGAAGCTTAGGCTGTTTTGTATACAAAACTGTTACTAACCAACACAAGATGGAGGATATATATTTCCAGCGATGGTGAATGGCTAGACAGAAGCATCACCAGAAGGAGAAGTGCAGCCACAGTGCTTAATGCCCCACTATTGCCTTCAGTGAGACACGTCTGAGGCATTGCTCCTCAAACTGCTGCCTTATTTATTGCAGCCTGATCCCGCCAACAAGGATACTGCGCCCAACCTTTGCACATAATCATTTTAGTAACTGCCAGATCAAAATGTCCTTCATGAATAAAAGTAAAACTTGGGAAAAACAGAAAGTATTAATATTTTACCAAATGTTTTTATTTCTCAACACCAATTATCTGGAAGTAATGAATGCCACGATTTCATATAACAAGGGCTCACTCATACACAGTGCTTCTGTGTGCCAGGCACTACTCCACGTGCTTTGCATATATAAACATTTTGATCTTTATAGCCATCCTTTGAGGTGCCATGAAATTGTTACTGTTATCATTACTGTTTTACAAATGAGAAAAAATGAGGCAGAAGAGAGGCAACTTGCCCCAAATTTCTCCGTTTGTCATCCTTAGAAATGATATTGAAATCCAAAGTCTAGACAGAATTTGTGCTCAATATCATAAGAAAGTACATATATGTGATTTACTCATTCACCATGTAGTTTTTCATTTCTCTAGAATTCGGTGACTCAGCAGGTATGTTAGCTACTGTATTATGCGCCTAGGAGTTTGAAGTTGTTAACATAAGCGGAAGCACCTGTTCTCACATAGCTTACATTCTAGTGCAAGAAAATGGACAGTAAACAGATCATCCTTACAAATTGTGAAGATTGGCAGAGTGGAAATAAAGACAAGTGAAACATAATAACTGTAAGAAGTTAACTCTAGGTAGCATGATTAGTGAAGCTGTCTCTATTTTAGTCATCTGAGGATAAAGTTTAAAATGAGGAAGAAAGATAGGTTTCAAAGAAAGCAGAATAGGGGAAAATGGAGATAACTATAACTGAATAACAATAAAAAAGTAAAAAAAAGAAAGCAAAATACATTAAGAAAGTTATACAGAGCATAAGGTTTTAGCCGCACTATCAAATGTTACACTAGCACCCACTGGAGAGCTATGCTGATGAGAGGATAGAAGGGACCACGGTAAGGGTGAGGTTGTGGACCGGTTTGACTTTTCAAAGGCTTTTTAAAGAAAAAGTGAAGAGATGCAGTTTAACATCTTTTTGTGAAGAGAGAAGGGCATTGTCGCTGGGTGACAACAAATCAGGATACTTCAGTTTTGAGAGCTTGTTTGGAGGTTCTAGCAGGGGAGCGCAGCTACTCGTATACCCTTGACCGAAGACTGGTCCTCTCCTCTAGTTGGGAAGGTCTTCCTCTTTGACCGAGCGCGCAGCTTCGGGAGGGACGCACATGGATCGGTGAGGGAGGAAGGGGACACCCGCCTAGCCAGCCAGATCAGCCGAATCAACCCTGGCGATCAATGGGGTGACAGATGTCGCAGCCAGATCGCCCTCACATCCAGGATACTTCAGTTTTAAGCAGAGAGGAACTACCTGGGTTTTTTTGCAGCTAAAGATATAAACTGGTTAATAGGTGGGGCTAAAGTTTATTAAACAAAGTTAGAGACCCTTGGGGGCCATAATGAAGACATTTAATGTAATGTTCTTGGGGGTCATAGTCAAGACTTTTAATTTAATGTCAAGTCATTTGGGGACACCTGTGAGTTTTTTAAACACTCAATCAACAAGTGTTTATTTAACACCTGCTGCAATGAAGAGTCTGGGTGAACACATTTGCCTGTCCCCTTCCAACAGTGTATACTTTTTTCTACTGCAGCCAGATTCAATTTATAAAAGGAGAAATCTGATTATGTTACTCCCAGACTTCAAACTCTTCACAGGTTTCCCACTGGCCTCTAATCAAAATAAACCGGTCCCGTGTCCAGCCCGTGGACTGCCCTGGGGTTCTATCTCACCCCAGCCCCTAGCCCCCTGACCTTTGTCTTTGCTGGTTTCACATTCTCTGGCTCCTTTGCAGACAGTGGCTGTCATGTAAATACTGACTTAATGCCCTTGCAGCACTTCACTCATCTGTAGGAAGGGTTATGCCAGAAAGACACAGAAGCCAGATACATCCTGCAGACTGATTGCATCATATAGGAGTATTAGTTTCCCAGGGCTGCTGTAACAAAGCACCACAGCTGGGTACCTTAAGAAAACGGTACGTTTTTCTCTCCCAGTTCTGGGGGCTAGAAGTGTGAAGACACAGAAGTAGACATATGAAGAAGTCTTGGGAGGATCGCGCTCTTTCTGAAGGCTGTAGGTAACTTCAGGGGCATCCAGGCCGTACTGGCATTCCTTAGCTTGCAGATAAATCGCTCCACTCTCGGTCCCCATCATCACCTGTCTTTCCTGTGTGTCCATCTCTATTTCCTCTCTTTTTATAATGGTCATTCCTAGTGGTTTAAGGGCTCACCTTAATTCAATCCAACCTCTGCTTAGCTTGTGATGTCTGAAACAAACCTATTTCCCTATAAGATTCTGAGGTTTCCAGAAAGGTATACATTTTAGGGGATAGTGTTCAACCCAGTATGACAGGTATGAAATGACAGGGGTTCACACCAGGATGCTGGCAACAAGAAGAAATAGAACACTGGGAAAATTTTAGACCTATTTTCACAAACAAACTTGTAGAAATTGACAAAGTTTAGAAAATAGAATTGCTGTAAGCCATTTATGATTTCACTTTTTGTAGTTCTTTGCCTTCAAAAGTCTAAAGAAAAAGACACCAAGTTTTTTTCCCCATTATCTTCTTCACTTAATTTTGAAAAAGTCACCTCCCTCATGTTACTTAAAGTCTAGATAGAGACACAAACAATGAACAAGCAAGCCAACAGATGAACAATAATAGATTTTGAAACAAGGCATTATTACGTGTGCCATAAGTTATATGACTCAATAACAGTAAAGGATAAGGGGAGGTAGGCGGTCAGGAGCTCGGAAGAAATGCCTATTGCGGTAATGTAAATTTGGGATTTGAAGCTTGAAGTCATACTCGAAGTGAAGAAATCAATGAAATCACTTAGGTGAAGACTATAGAAGATTTGTTCAAAGGAAAGTTGATTCAGAATCCAAATCTGTAAAACTGATGAAAGTAGAGTTGGTCTGACTGACATAGAGGTGGGAGGGAAGGACATTATGACCCCTCCAAGACCCCACGGTCGTCCCTTGGCTCTGGAAACAGTTTATGAAAGTGTTGGTGATGGGAAAGGGCAGAGAACGAGACAGAATTTAGCTCATAGCACCCATGCTGTCTTGGGAAAATGACATATCCCTGCACATCACACTCCTCATTAATAATAATTTACAAACTCTGGTCCTATAAACTCTGCCACTGAGTTACGAAGCTGCAATAGTCATGAGCTCATCAATGATAAAAATGTGCTTCTTTTTAAATAAGACAATATGATGATTAGCATGAAGATTGAAAGTAACTTATGGTCAAACAAAAGTAAAATAATATACATACGGGCATCTCTACACTTCTCTAACTTCTGAGTTTACCTCTGCTCTACGTTAAGATCAGATAAAATGTTCTTCTCAGAAGCATAGTCTGGTAAGAAGTGCTCCATGTTCAGTCTCTCCATGTCTCCTCCCCTTTCTCTTAACTCTTTAGTATGTCTTACAATCACCTTTTACCTTGACCATCGTATCCCTTTTAAGGTCTAAGTTCAGGAATATGATTTTCAAAATTCCTAATGTTACTCCCACCTGTGAAAATGAAGACAACTGTACTTGAACGACAATTAAAAAGGAAAATCCAGGTTATGCTTCTCTGACCCGAGCTTGTTTCCCAGCGATTCTCTTTTCAGTGGAAACTCCTCTTTTTGTGTAGAGCAGTTTTACTTGCAAAGGAACATCCCTGCACAGCCAGGGTTTTTATAAACAGGTGGAAGCACTGAAAGGAAGATGTTTGAAGAGACAGACAACCATTTACAGCAGGATATTGAAAGAAATATCCTGCTATTTGATTTGATATTGAAACAAATCTTTCTTAATGTGTCCCTCTTCATTTGCATTTTGAAATTGTTTTCTCTTTCTTTGTCCTTAGTAACCTGGAACTTTGTTACTCTTAACCTCTTATAAATGTTTTTTTTGTTGTTATCTGATGATGAATTGGTACTCAAATTTTGCTTGTTTTCTCCTACATCTGAAATGCTCTTGTGTTCATGATTCCCTTCAGAACTGGAAATATACTACTCATTTTCAAAAATATTTCATTTATTTATTTTTAGAGAGGGGGAAGGGAGGGAGAAAGAGAGAGAGAAATGTCACTGCATCCGTGTGTGAGAAAAACAGTGATTGGTTACCTCTTCCACACCCCCCAGAGGGGCCTGGCCTGCCACCCAGGGATATGCCAGGACTGGGAATTGAACCTGCGACCTTTCAGTTTGCAGGAAGATGCCCAACCTACTGAGTCACACCAGTCAGGGCTGTTACTCATCTTTCAAGATTCATCTCATTCATCTGCTTTTACAGGAATCTTCATTAACTGGTCTAATTGATGTACCTCAATACTCTAGTAATACTGTAGTGTGATAGGGAAAACACCAAAGGGGTGGGCTTTGAAGCTCAGGGATATACGAGGGAGTGTTGGTGAGCTCTGTGCTGCTTGTGTGATTACAGATGGTTCACTGTGTCCTTTAAGTCTTACTCTGTCACATCTGAGCACCGAGGTATATAAATAATATCTATGTTTAAGTGATACAATTAAGCATATAAAACACATTTTTATTCAAATGTTATAATAGTTTCATATGTGTTTCTTGAATGAACAAGAGTATATTTTTTAAAGGTGATTCCTGGGGGTAGGGGATTTAAGGGGATTAAATGATAATGGAAATAAATATAATAAAGATTATATATTAAAAAAGAAATTAAAAAAGGAGTTCTAGTAAAAAAAGCTTTAATCAAGGAAATGATTGATTAAATTCCAATTCTACTACATTATTGCTATGTGATGTAGACCAAATTTTTAACTTTAATAGTTTTTTCTTTCATAAAATGGGGATAATTATAGAAATAGTTACATAAACTGAGGAATAAAATACAATTTTATAAGGGTTAATATAGTTAATGTAAGTGAAGTGCTGATAATATTTCCTGGAATAGAGTACGTGCAGAGTACTTGTTTGCAGTTGTGACTGTGTGCCAGGCCCTTCGAGTAAATACAGCTGCTCAGAGAAGGAATGAACACATTGTCTGTTTTCCCAGCCTATCAGCTGCGAGTGTGCCAGCCTCCACCACCCGTACCGAACGCTGAAATTTTGACAGAAGATGATGAATTTGAAATAGGTAACGTCTCTCAAATTACTTTCAAAGAAACTGCACTGTTAACAAAGCTATTTGCTTAAAAATCAACAAAAATAAAGAATAGTTATAGCCTGCCTTAGACCATCTTCCCTCCTTGATGGGAAATGTTTAGAATTCTTAAAATGGACAGCAGTGAAAAGAGGAAAGGGGACTAGACAGAAGGCAAGGAAAAGGAATTCTGTGTTTCCATGATGTACAATTAGACAACAGTGTGGGATTTCGAACCACATAATTGTATAATGTTGCTGTAATAAACTTTTATTATTATCCTATTGATGTTGGTTGATAAATGGAAGGAAATATCCATGACCAATGTAAATCTAATCTTAATGTAAAGGCAATAACTAAGAATAATTTTAATTGTTTCATACATTTTTAATGAATATCTTACCTGGACCAACCAGATTATTACTGTACTACTGTTTCTTTCCGAGTGGCATGCACAGTACAGTTTTACTGGTCATCTACTCTTGGCTTCCGTGCTGATTGATCAGTGCCTGTGAAGTGCTAGAAGTTCAATATTTTGAATATCAGCCCTACTTAGAATTAATAGAGTTTTAATACTGATTCAAAATTAATAGGTATTTCTGTTGTTTTAGAAACACCTGTTAATTTTCACCTTGTTGCTTATCAGAAGTCCCCTTTGCCTTTCCTTTTTTTTTTTAATAGGTGATATTATCAGGTACCAGTGTCTTCCGGGGTTTACTTTGGTGGGTAATGCAATTCTGACATGCAGATTAGGAGAGCGACTCCAGATGGATGGAGCACCTCCGGTTTGTCAAGGTATCGATTATTATGATTACTTATATCTAAATATTTGCTTTATGTTTAACACAATACCAGGAATAATTTTAAATACTTAATATTTAACTAGCAATAATGTTAAAAGTTATACAACTCATATATGGTATTCTTTTTTAATTCCACTATTTCTCATATTTGACTTTAAACATTGTTTTTTATTTTTCCAAGTTTTAATTTTTCTAATTCATCCAAAATCAGTTCAACTTCCTTAAATTATTTTTGCCAAAAGGTGGAAAATAAGATACATCACTTTAAATAAAAGCTAAATGTTGATTGCCTTAATTTGAAAGTAGTTTCTGATCTAACCACTGATTCATTAAACTTTACTGAACACCTGTCAAGTTAGAGGATCTGAGGAAAAAAAACAAAAAAACAACTTACAAATAGCCCCTACTGGGAAGGCAACATAGCACAAGGGCTATGACAGAGGGCTGTAGAATCATATCATGTGTACTCATCAATGGGGAAAGGAAAGCTTGTGGAGGTATTGTTCCCTGAGGCACGTGTTCCAAATTTCAAGTGAAACTTCCTCTGTTAGAATAGAGATGGGGAAAGTGTGGCTCAAGTGACAGATGCAAATGTAAGGACACAGAAGTGGAGAACAGTAGTATGTGGACTACAAGAGATTCACTATACCGAAGGGCAAGACAATGATGGATTTGAATGACGTGCAGCAGTTTGGGTGTTCAGGAATCACATGTTGTTCATGTGTGTAGCTTCTAGGATCCAGAATAACATCACACATAGTAACTACTTATAGATGCTAGCTAATTCAAATAAAATGAGATTTTCTTGGATTGTTTTTTTCATTGAGGTTCTTTCCAAGGAATGAAAACCTGTTTCCTATGCACTATCTTTACTGTTATTATAAGCCTAAAACAAAAATTGTTTATTATATCAAAAATGCTAAAAGCTGGACTCAAGATTTGATTTTCTGTGTCATTGGCATTCTTACGAAAAGAAGGAAGGATTTTCAAAGAGGCTTTTATAGTAACAAAAAGAAAAACACTTTGGAGGTATAAACCAGTGTCAATATGGGAATTTGCCTTGCTCTTAGTCATGATTTTAGAACATCTCAAAGTTGGTTGGATATTTTGAACTCTATCATATAAATTCCTTATATTTAGATGCCATTTATTCAACTTCCTTCTTTATATACAATTATCTTGTATATATGTATTTATCGTTTACAATAAATTATTTAGGATTCAATTTAGATATTTAGACCTATATGAATGGAGACGACAGAGCCTCGGCTTTTGGGAGATCATGCATGGGCAATGACTTGGGCAGCACAGGAAGGCATGAATGAGCAGTTACATACCAGGATTTTTTTCTTGACCACAATATGGAAACTGCATTGTGAGTGCTCTCTCAGAGGGCAGCACTTTTTAATTTTATACTTAGATCTCAATTTAATAATTATTAAAAATTAAAATAAAATATTTGGATAACCTAGTTATGTCACAATCACTAACCTTTTAGAGTTCCGATATCTAATTTTTAAAATCAGAATTTCCTATAGATGAGTCATTGTACCTCTTTTTATTCTATCTGCTGTGGAGAATACAAGAAAAAACAATAAATTGTTGTCTCATAATAACATCAGATGCTAGCTAAAAGTTAATAAATCATCCCTCAGAATGAGTCCATGCTGAGTTACTATATTGAATAATTGACCAGATACTTAATCTAAAAAGCTTACTTTACATTTTTGTTTGAGTTATTTTGCAAGCTTGCTGAAACAGTCATCGGATTGGATTATTTAAAAAGAAATCTACATTGTTTTTAGTCTATTTTAAATTACTTTATTATTGTTATTATATATTTTTTACTTTTTCTAAATGATGCTGCACCATTTTTGATACTCTTTTCCTAGATCCTCTTTAATTTCCTATCTCACAGTTAAAATATGGAAAGCAATTCTAAATGTGGTACATTCCAAAGAGTTTGATATAATTGAAATATAATGAGTGATTACATTTTGTGGTTAAATATATGGATTTCATCCAGATGAATCGGCGAGACTGTGCCCTTTAGATGTCTCATATTTTAATTATTTATCTATCTACTGTCTAGAAAAGTAAAAAAACATGGAAATCCATACCTTAAATTTTTAGGTCATTCTTCCATTTTTTGAAATCCAAGCTTAATACAAGTTGTCTCTTCTAACACATCATTTGAGGTATCCTTATATGTTTTTCTAGTATTGAATGTGAAAGCAGAGTGTCCAGTATTTAAAATGCAGTTTTCATATAAGCCTAAAACACTAATCTTATGTAATGATCTTTTTCTGTGCCAGTGCTCTGCCCTGCTAATGAATTACGGCTCGATTCCACGGGAGTCATCCTGAGCCCTGGATATCCTGACAGTTACCCAAATCTTCAGATGTGTGCCTGGAGCATTTCAGTAGAAAAGGGATATAATATCAGCATGTTTGTAGAATTCTTCCAGACAGAAAAGGAATTTGATGTTCTTCAGGTGTATGATGGTAACCATGGGTTATGTTTATTGGATATTCATAATTTCAGTCCCTACTATTCATTATATACACAGACCTTCAGTATAAACAATAGCCTACATTATTTTATGTTATATTTTTAGAATATCACTGTCAACTTTGCTTATATACCATATGAAAATTGTAGTTAACTCGGTTAATATTTCACAAATTGTAGATTCTCTAGCTAGGAAATTAAAATGTATAAAAAATATTTTATATTATATTTAAGTTGTTGTTGATGAGGTAAATTGCTTGTGGAGCAATTTAACCATGTTGCATACTGTTCTAAAGATATAAAATGCTAAAGATAAGTTTGAAGATAATTATTCAATTGTATCTAAATTGTTTTGTTTTCTTTTTGAAGGACCAAGTATTCAAAGTCCAGTGCTTATTTCCCTCAGCGGAGACTATTCTTCTGCTTTTAATATAACAAGCAATGGTCATGAAGTATTTCTTCAATGGTCAGCAGATCATGGCAACAACAAGAAAGGCTTCCGGATAAGATACATAGGTATGTGATACTTAAACTTCAGTACAGACCTCATCTCTGTCCTCAGTGTGGCTGTGATGAAAGAGCGCAGACACCAACACTATTGAATTAGATGTGAATTGAAATCACACTTCCTCCACTGATGATTCTTGAGCAATTTATGTATCCTCTCTGTCTGTTTCCTCATTATAATGATACTATTTCTACAACTTGGTCATATGTCTTTTGAAAAGATTAAACTTAGGATATTTGTATCTAAATTAATCATCAATTAAACTCTGATATTTTAATGCCTTTTTTCTCAATAAGTTTGTTTTCCTGGAACTCTCACAAAAAGTTAACAGTGTTCCTCAATTGTGTATATCTGATCTATTTAAGACTTTCTTTAAATGACAATTTTAAACAAAAGATAAACATACAATCTGTTTAATTTGTTTTAATATTATTTACCACTTTGCAATACTTGCTAAATATATTAAATGTTGAAAGAAAATGAATATATCATTTAAAATGTTTTTTAAGAAATGAATCTTTGTTTTACTGTTTTTCATTTAATAATATTTAGAAAGAAGTGGGCTGAAAATACTTAATCTCAACACAAAATAACTTTTTATAAGTGCCTTTTTGTTTATAAGGTATACCTATTCTAAGTTAGTAATTTCTTATTAAGTGTACATAAATAGTTCTCCATTATGTAAAAGTTGTCTTCCTTCCTTTCTTTCCTTCCTTTATTTTGTGTTTGCCATCCTAATTCATATCATGTGCCATGTGTTCAATAATGTAAGACTTCTGAACCAATAGGTCATCTCTTTCCATTCAGTGTTCAGATCACATCTCCCCAAGCCAAGTGGGTCATTGCTAATTCATTCAACTGAAAATTGCTTTAATAAATATTTTATAAACAATTGTGACACAATTCTAAGCAGAGACTTAAGTTTTTGAATTTTGGTTCTAAAAATATACTCTCAAATTTCACTCATTTAGACTAATTTGCATAACTATGTAAATAAACCAATTTTTGTCTGTTTACTTTGATTTTAAAACCATACAATGCTAGTTTGATTTTAACTTATTAACAATTTTCTTTTACATACTAGAAGCATCTTATCATTAAGATCATATTACTAATAGGTATGCAAGTTTTATCACCAAATAGATTTCTATAAAGTTAAAAAAATGTTTTGGGTTTGCAAAGGAGAAATGGTTTAAAAAATCAAAATATATTATCTAGTCATAATATATGCATTGTTCCTTAAGATATTTTATATCTGGATCTATATTTCTATCATATGAACAATGTTAATGCCTTTTTATTAAAGTAATGACCAAAGATGTCATTTAAAAGTCAGCACATTAAATTGTATTTTTAAAGACCAGAATCACTTAAAGGGAAACCATTCAACTCAAACCATTATAAGCATTAGATCAAACATGTTCTAGAATAAATCCTTATGTATTTGATATTTATGACACATTTGGGTATAAATACAGTGAGAGCACCACTTTTAACCCCCAAACAGCTGGACATATCAAATAAATACATGTTTTTCCTTTAGAAGTGACAGGTTATGACACATATATTGTAAGTCCAATCTATTTCCTACCATTCACCCCTGAAGTCTCATTTTTCTCAGATGCATACATTGGCGTTTCAAAGGCTAAATGGACCCTGCCAGGCTGAATAGTCGGTCTCAAAGTACACATACATGAAAAAGCCACTTAACATTACTTTGTGGCATTTCAGACTTCAGGAGACGAACAAAGTTTTATTTTATTGACATTTTTGTCACCATTTGTAAGCCCTCTTGATAGCATGGAAACCCTTTAATAAACTGGGAGAAAAGATTACAGGACTTAGAGGATCATTTTTAAACGTGAACCAACATTAACTGCATGATCTAAAGTGACGTAGGCGTCTGGAGATACAGCCACAGTGAAGTGTAACTACATGCTCTCCAATGTGCTCACCAAGGCTGTGGTCTTCATACTCCAAAGTCACTGAAATATTTGCAGGGATTCTGTACCTCTCTGGCATTAAGAAAATATGATATATTTCAATTTAGAGGGCATCTTTGGTGACAATAAGAAATAAAAGAAGTAAGTTCAGAGACAATTTATGTCAATAGATTGTCAAGAGGATAGAAAAAAACACAATGTTCATATAAAATAAAATTCATACAGATGGCCTATATTTTTCAGTGGTGGTCTTCACTTAGAAGTTTTTATAACTCTGGGTTGTAAGGCATTGTGGATTCGTTAATTATACAGTGATACTTTTTTTCTTTTGAAAAGCGTTCTACTGTAGTACACCAGAATCCCCGCCTCATGGATACATTATCAGCCAGACGGGTGGGCAGCTTAATAGCATGGTCCGCTGGGCCTGCGACCGAGGGTTCCGGCTCGTTGGAAAAAGCAGTGCTGTGTGCAGAAAGTCTTCCTATGGGTATCATGCATGGGATGCACCTGTCCCTGCCTGTCAAGGTAAAGTGTCTTATTCACAAAAGGATAAACACATTAATAAGTTTTCTTTTTCCTTCAAAAAAATTGGATCACTGTAATTTCCAAAGTTATAGAAACTCAGAAGCATATTATAGATGCCTCTCATGAAAATAAGCCTTAAAAACATAGAAGGATGAATGTAAAGAGAATTTGACGTATATCTTTTTTAAATTCTTCATTTGTCATGTGATTTAGGCCTTTACTCTATCCACTGTTGTTGTACACACCCTGCTCATACATCTACCACTTCCATTACTCTGTTGTCAGAAAGTAGTTGACCCTGAGCTGGAGGTGGTGGTACTGTGCAATCTGCAGGAAGAACAGAGTGGGTAAGAGAGGCCAAGTTCACTGAGGGCTTTCACTCTGAGTATGCAGAAATGTACTGGCAGAGCAACTTGTTTGAGAGAGGACAATATAGCTAATCGCCACATTGCTGCTTCTTCACTGTTTAGCTAACTCAACAGATAGATGTCTTTTTTTATTTTCATCTGTATTTTGCTAAAAATCGAGGCACAGTCTGAGCATTGCATCTTGCTACTGCAAACAGAATGACAAGCTACTTAATTAACAAATGACACATTATTAGAGCTTTGGACCAGGTCTTGTTTGAAAAAGTAGTTTAGACTCTTAGCTAGGTAGAGTCACAAAGACAAAATCAGCATCAAGAAAATCTGTCACTGGAATTTTAAAATATTTAACATATCACATTATATTGTCAATATGAAATTTAATTTTAAATTTGATGTATCCTTCCCACAATGTGGAGGTGTATATGACAACTATGAATCCTCATTAAAAAATGTTCGTGCTCTTAGTTAATAAATGATGGTTCTTACCTGTAGGGTGCTTAATGGAGGTGATTTTGATGAGATTAAAAAAATGTAATAAAATTGATTTTAGTAAAATCAATTAAAATGAAAAATTAAACAACAGCAAGTTAAAATGAGCAGAGAATAGATATTACCTGACACGTGAAATGGCTTCTCTTACATATTAAACTGCAATTTTTAATTCATGAAAAGATAATGTCTCCAATATACATGTATACATAAATGAGAAATGAAAGAACTATTGTTTCCTTGTTCTAGTGATGCAAGAAACATTAACCACTTATTAGAATTCTGGGAACTATCATGACCTTACTGGGTCGCAAACACTGAGGGTGCCTACTTCGTGTAGAATACATATATTTTAATAAATGCAGAAATCTCTGCTTTCCTTTGAGCAATGAGTAGCAGATGTATTTACGTATTTTTAGTATTAAATAATTTCTAGGAACTTGTTTGGGAAAGAAATCTTTGATCTCATAATTTTAGAATTGTGGGAATCTAAAATATATGTATGTATAATTACCTGTATGTCATATATTTTAAATAAATATTAAAATGCTCTGGATTTTTAACTATTACATTTTATTATATGAGAATTATTTAGCCCTGGCTGGTGTAGCTCAGTGGATTGAGTGCGGGCTGCGAACCAGGCATAGCAGGTTCGATCCCCAGTCAGGGCACATGCCTAGGTTGCAGGCCATGTCCCCCAGCAACCGCACACTGATGTTTCTCTCTCTCTCTCCCTCCCTTCCCTCTCTAAAAATAAATAAATAAAATCTTTTAAAAAAAGAATTATTTATATATTTACTATGTATATTTATTATGTATAGTAAATGTATATTAATATATAATAATTAAGCAATCTTTAGGGAAATAATTAACTGTTGGCTAAAATAAAATATATTCTGCATTTTCTGAAACTTTAAAATTGCTTAGTAGGGTCAGCTCTAAAATTTCATTGATTTTTTGTATATAATATAACATTTGCATATGGAATCGTGTTTTTTAATTGTTTGGTTTAAAATCATTTTATAATTCAAATAGGTAAATTGAAGTGAAATTAAACATTTCTAATTCAAGCAGTCATTCCAAAATGGAACTTTTATTATCATTGGACAATATTACTTATTTTTTTATTTTCATTGTTTTTAGTTAAGGTTGAATTCAGTATGTTATTAGTTTCAGGTGTACCACATAGTGGCAAGACATTTCTATAGCTCATGAAGTGTTCCTCCTTGACAAGTCTGACACCATACATAGTTATTACTGTACAATATTATTGTACAGTAATACTTTATATCCCCATAACTATTCTGCTACTACCAATTTGTTCTTCTTAATCCCCTCACTTGTTTCACCCAGTCCCCCAAACCCCTCCCTCTAGCAACCATCATTTTATTCTCTATGTATGAGTCTGGTTTTTTGCTTATTTTTTTTAGAGTGCACATATAAGTAAAATCATATGTTATTTGTCTTTCTCTCTCTGACTTACTTCACTTAGTATAGTGCCTTCTAGGTCTATCCATGTTGTTGCAAATGTAAGAGTTCATTCTTTTTATGGCCCAGTAACATTCCCTTATGTGTATGAACCACCTCCTCTTTATCTAGTCACCCACTGATGGACATTTATGTTGTTTCCATACCTTGACTATCAGATATGATGTTGCAGTGAACACAGGGATGCATATGTCTTTCTGAAGTAGTATTTTGATTTATTTGAATAAATATCTGTAAGTGAAATTGCTGGGTCATAAGACAGTTTCATTTTTAATTCTTTAAGAAAATTCCATACTGTTTCCCACAGTGGCTGTACCCATCTGCATTCCCACTAACATTGCACTAGGGTTCCCTTTTCCCCACATCTTTGCCTACACTTGTTTGTTGAATTATTGATGATAGCCATTCTGACAGGTGTGAGGTGATATCTTATTGTGGTTTCAATTTGTAGTTCTCTAATGATTAATGACATTAAACAGCTTTTCTTATATCTGTTGGCCTCTTTGGAGAAATATCTATTCAGGTCCTCTGTCCATTTTTAATTGGATTATTTTTAGTGTAAATATATATGAGTTTTTTTATTTCATATATCAACCTCTTATCAGATATGCCATTGGCAAATATCTTCTCCCATTTGGTAGGTTGTCTTTTTATTTTGTTGATGGTGTCCTTTGCTGTGCAAAAACCTTATAGTTTGATGTCAGCCCATTTATTTTTCTTTTGTTTCCCTTGCCCTAGAAACTACATCCAAAAAAAAAAAATTACTTAAGAGCATTGTCAAAGAATTTACTGTGTGTGATTTCTTCTAGAAGTTTTATGGTTTCAGGTCTTATTTTTAAATCTTTACTCCATTTTGAGTTTATTCTTGTATATGGTATAAGAAAGTGATCTATTTTAATTTTTTGCATGTATCTGTCTACTTTTTGTCAACAATATTTATTAGAAGGGACTGTCTTTACCCGTACCATTGACCAATTTTAATAGATTAATGGTTTTCTAAAAATGTTTTTTGTATGTGACCTATCTGTGTTTAGACATAGATATTTAAAATAAAATACTGAAATGTCACTGGAAAGATCTATTCACATAATGCAAATTTTTGTTTTGTTCCTTTCTTTTTACATTTTCTATTCTTATTCTGTCTCTTAAGTCTCCTTGTACATATATTTACTTGAGCAACAATGTGAGTATATTTAAAGATAGAAAATTTAGTTTACTACCTCTATTTGGATTTAGTTTGGTGTTTCATTTCTTTGTGGACACACCAAATAGCCATTCACTGATTACCCCCGCACATTTCAGGAACTGAACCATTTTCATCCAACTATACAATTGAGTATTACACAGTGTCATGTAGAAACTGTCACTTTGTATTCCTTGCCTAACTTTTAATTTTTGCTTTATTTTGAGAGTTCTGTAGAGAAACCTCTTTGTCAACCACTCAGTGATGGTTTTTCCAGTTCTAAAATATAGCCATTTTGCATTAACCACATATGTGGAACCTATACTATTTAATGTAGATTGCCTTTTTACTTTGATATAAGTTAAACCTATACTACTCCAACAATGTAGAGTTCATTGTTAAAAGATCAATTAATATACCATCTTTGGTTGTTGAAATTCCCAGAAGTCCTAAATGGAAATACAAACATTTCTTTAACAGACATCAGGAAACTATTTACATTTATAACACTATTATTTTAGAAGTTCTGTAATTGGATATTAAGGATAATAATATAATTTACATGAGATTGCTTATACAATTTATTTAGGCAGTGTTATGGCTTTTCTGTTCATAATATGTAGGCTATCAAATTACAGAAGGTTAAGTTGTTCACTGATAAGGAGTGCCCCATTCAGTTTTGAGAATTTCATATAGATTTCACTAACATTTTTTACTTTATATTTAATTCATATGGATTAATTAAAATTAAACAACTTGCTGATAGGTTTTAAAAGTAGAAGCAATTTTAGGTTGAAATTGGAGACAGGTAAATGGAACATGGCATTTGTAAACATTGAAACTAAGCTCATGTCTTTCCATTCTTTATTTCTTTTGATATGAGAAAAATATATACAGTTGCAAATCTAGAATTTTTCTGAAACCCATAATACTAGATATTTCAAAATTCAGACATTTTCTGATTTTGTGTTAGTAATATACAGTACATATGCCACATATTACATAATAACTTCACTGGTCCTGTGGCTATACTTATATTCTATTTTTTTGCTGCAGAGATATGTATAAATACTTACACATATTTGAATATGATATGAAAGATACAGATAATCTCACTGTCTTTAGAGTATAGCTGCCAAACGTATTCTTTGAATACTTATGCTCTTGTTCTTTTTGAGATGCAAATTGTGTATTTATAGAACAGAGAGGGATACCAGTTGATCTCAGGAGATATCTGTATAGTCATTTGAATTAATAAGATGTGAAAATATCCTATATACATAATCTATTTAAATATAAAATTTTAACTGTAATTGTCGCATTATGATAAAACTAATTTTCACCTAAATCAGATTTGTTGTTTATAAAAATGAAGACATTTATGACATATTAGTGAAATACAGGAAACCTGAAACTAGTTTTTAGGACAGTAAGTCCTGGCCTTATATTTGTTAAACACGTCCATACACATGGCATTTCATGGATGCATCCAAGCATATAGAATGTGGCTGGTCCTAAGACAAAGCAATATCCAGCTTCCAGCTAAAATAAATCTATTTGTTTTATTCCTGGCCAGAGTCCTATTTACTACTGGTTACCACCCCCTTTATAATATTTAGTAATTACCTGTCACATTGAATGGACCAAACTTTCTGTGTGGTATGTAGTCATGGGTATGCCCTATATATGGTTTAAATTTACCTTACTTGCATTCTCATATAATCTGTATGAGTGCTGATAATCATGCACATGGTGACAAGAAAATAAATAAGAAACTAGAAACAAAGGTTAACCATGTATGGATTCACCAAATTAAAAAAAAAAACACAGTCATAGGGGTTTGAAATACATTATTCAAAAAGTTTTTGGTTCAGAAGAGGATTTTTAGTAGGTATTCTGATATTATTTCAGGGTTTAATAAAATCCCAAATAGTTTTACATGCTTTACAGTTTAAAAGACTTAGGAAATTGATTATATTTCTGTTTCTATAATTTTGTATCTATGTATTTATTCTAGCAATTTCCTGTGGGATTCCCAAAGCTCCAACAAATGGAGGAATACTCACAACAGACTACTTGGTAGGCACTCGAGTCACCTATTTTTGTCATGACGGATACAGATTGTCATCTAAAGAACTTACCACTGCCATATGTCAATCAGATGGAACATGGAGCAACCATAACAAGACCCCTCGCTGTGTTGGTATGTACATTAAGGAAGTTTTGTCACTTGTGTTTCTATTGGCATCTTACATGATTTGGAATTTTATGTAATGTTTAAATGTTTAAATATCTAAGAGGAAAAGTTAATTTAGCTGTCTTACATAATAACATTTCATTTATTTTGTCATCTATCAATCAACCTGTGTTTTAATGTACAGGCCCTTGAAAAATTTAAGTTTTAATTAATAAATTACATTTCAATACATTGGTCCTGAGTTTTATAAGAAAAAAATTATGCTGCCAAGATGATCCATAACTTCTGACCTTGTCAGTATTCTTTGGGTTACTTACATTTAGAATATTTCCCATTCCTGTCATTGCAACATTAAAAGGTAAATGAATATTATATAATGTTAAGAGAATACAATTCTAATAAAATATTAGGTAGCAATAGGATCATAGAATATTGGTTTCAATAAGGTCTTCACTATTTCTCTGTGTTTCAATGATTTTTTTAAATTTAGTACTAACATTTTAATTGAACTGTGATTTCATTTAAAGTGAGGCTTGTTAAATTATTTGCAGTCTTAACATAGGTGTCTAACAATGCTTATGTTGAGCAAGTTTTGAATTAGCCAAAGTTTATATCACAACTTTTGCATAAAAAGACCCTTCTCATAAAACAAATTTCCTTAAAATATAGCCTTTCCAAAACTTATGAAGAAGGAAGAGAATGGGCTTTTCCTATTGCCATGACTAATGTTTCAATGATCATGGAGTGCAGACACCTCTTCGAGACCCTGATTTCATTTCCTTGGATATATACCTGGAGGATCAGGGAGTAGCTGAATCATATAGTAGCTCTGCTTTTAATGTTTTGAGGAACCTCTGTACTAGCTGTATGTATGCATTCCGCAATGGCTGTACCAGTTTAAATTCTTACCAATTTGTACAAGGGTTTCCTTTTTCTGCATTCTGTCCATTATACCTCAATAAACCTGTACAAAGACTTTGAAGTGTAAAATAACAGGGCATGTTCAACTCCCAGCAATGCCATAGAGCAGAGGAGAAGATCACAAGGAAAAGAAATAAAAACAAATGTTAAAGGACCTTGCATGGCACAATAGTGAATGAATTAAGGCAACCATGATGTAAAGGAGGGAATAGACCTGAGGTACGATTAAGAGGTAGAATAGACAGACTGGCTTATTTGCATTTATGTTCTTGGCATCTGTGTAGTTGTTACGTGTCCAAGCATCAATTCCTTTACCTTGGAACATGGAAGATGGAGAATTGTGAATGGCTCCCATTATGAATACAAAACCAAGGTAGTGTTCAGCTGTGACCCTGGTTATCATGGACTAGGCCCTGCTTCTATTGAATGCCTTCCCAATGGCACCTGGAGTTGGAGAAATGAAAGACCATATTGCCAAAGTAGGTATCCACTTTGCTAACTTATTTCGTAAGCTATTTTGGATGAGTGCTTGCTCGATCACTTCCTTTTCCAAACACACTGAGCAATAATGATATAATATTCCTTAAAAGATTATTTACTCTCATTAAATTTAAAAAATTTTTAACTTATTTTGCATTAGTAACTGCTTATGCAAAAAGCACGGTCCTTGGCTTCAGAAACCTGCGATGGAATTCTTGGTATGTCATTTACTACAACGAGAAAATGCTGTTGCATACTTCCACTTTGCCAGCTCCACTTTTAGCCCTTTTCAGTATTATTTGTTCCTTAGTTCCCACACTACAGATTAGTTGACATTATTATATTCACCTTGTCAAAAAGAAAACCGTGCACCACATGGCATTATTTTACACGTCATGGATAAATGATGAAGAAATGGAGCTCAGTCCAGGCAGTCTGACTGCACCCTTGTCTTCCAACCACGATGTTATAAGGTGTTTATTCCCTTTAATTCAAATATTTAAACTATAAAATTATGATAATGCCCATCTCATAGTTATTATAAAGATTTAATAGTATGATATGTTGAAAAATATCAGCTAGAACTTGATTCGCAATAGGAGCTCAATAAATATTTATTGAATCAAATTGAATATGTTGATTGCCTTTCTATTTCCACGCATTCTTATAATATAAATGGCCAGTGTCTAATGTAGATAAACTAACGGAACACAGGATATTCAGATGAACTTTTTCCAACTCACTTTGAACTTCCTTCGCTATATTCATTCAATGTTTACTTAGTGCCAGGAAATAGGCTGAAAATTCATCCTTTTATTTTGTGTCCAACACAACTCTCAGCCATCTGTGGCATAGACACTTACAATTTATAAAAAATAACTAAAAAAGGAATCAGAAGTCTAATGATAAATAAGAAGTTTAATACAGCAGACAACTATCTGTGTAGTAAGTACATAGTTACCAAGTTTTATTCTAATCATTAATTTCTGTTTTGTAATTTACTTTCTTAATCTCTATGTAAACAGAATTTTGGGGTTGCCCTTTTTATAAGATAATCATATTGATGAACTAAAATCTCAAATATAGGTATTTAAATTATAGTTGATATTCTAAAAATATGCATCTATATTCATAAATTTTCGCCCTGTTCCTTAGGGTTTTCTCCCAGGATCTTTCTCTGCCTCCACCTTTATTGTTTTTTAAAAAATATAATTTCATTAAAAAGGCACATAATATAGGGATATTTCAAAGAGGTAATAAAAATGATCTCTGACAAAAACATTAATGAGACATTCAACAAATATTTGTTTGGTTTCTTTGTGCTCTGTCCTCTACTGTGCAGAAGGGTTTACTTGGTCTGTTAAATCAGGTCCCTGACAAGAGCTAAGGATGGAGAACAACAAGGAATCTAACAATTGTAATTCATTGGTAAATAGAAAAATAGTAATTTTTCTGGCCCTCCATTTGCTCATCATTTAAATTCAAATAATATATATTAGTGCTGTTAATATTAGTAAATAGCATAGCTACCTCAAAGGATTACTTGGGGATTAGTTCAAAACAATCAGTTCATTTTCAGTTTTATATGTAACAACTTAAAGTTCGAGGGTTTTCTATTTGTCTATCTAATGGCCATCCACAGGCTCAACCTGAAAGCAGAGCTGGAGCCAGAATAATGAATGCATTATGGGTTGACGGTTAGGTATTGGATTTGAAGTTAGACTGCTGGGTTTAATTTTGATTATCTACTTACAGGCTGAATAATCTTATTACTTAATTTGCTGTGCCCACATCCTACTGTATATAATTCTGATAATGGTTGCATCTTCCTCGGGGTTCTTTTGAGAATTACATAAGTAAAAATAGTAGTATTGGTGTCTGGTACAAAATAAAGGCTCAATAAACATGATCCATTATTTTCTTTTTCCTAGAAAGAGAATTCATTTGTCATCTTTAAGTATAGAGGGGTCATAAGATATGGGTTCTGAAAGACCTAGAAAGTCAGTTAATCTGCCTTCTTCAATTTTAAAACCTTTAAGCAAAATGTGAACTATAACTTGATCTAATGGTTCTTGTGAGAACCAAATATTTCACATGTAAAATATTCTTATTAAATAGTAGGGTCATCAAAAAAAAGTAGTTATATATACTGTCTCAGCATTGTTTAGATGATGAAGGAACTTTGTCTCAGGTTTGTCAAGGGATTGCCCAGTGTCACTTGATGAGTCAGAGAAAGATTTTGGGCTAATGACTTAGTTTCCCTTTAATCTTGTGATTTATTTTTCCCCTCTACAACCTACTGAGTGACCAGGTTGGCTAAGCAAAAGACACAAATACAATAACTTCATCACATGGCATTCTAATTAGATTTTATTGGAACTGAAAAGGGATACATTTTAAATGATGTCACACATTTTCTCTATATTTTCACACTCTTTGAAACATGGTTTACAGCGTAAACATGGTCAGTTTCAACGTAAATATGCCCAAAGGGAATTCAGAATGTGAAAAGCATGGTTTTGTTACCAGTGTATATTGACTGTGTATTTAACAGTTTTAACTTTTTCACTGATTTGAAGTTATTTCCTGTGGAGAACTACCTACACCTCCAAATGGAAATAAGATCGGAACCCAGACATCTTACGGCTCCACAGCCATCTTTACCTGTGACTCGGGATTCATTCTCGTGGGCTCTGCCGTGCGGGAATGCCTTTCCTCCGGTCTTTGGAGTGGGTCTGAAACCAGATGTCTAGGTAAGGATCTTTAAATCACTTTAACCAGGGTTGTTTTTTTTTTTTCCCCTCACCTCTGGAAAAGATGCAATTCTTTTTTTGTAATATGAGGTAACAACTGTTATTTACTCAGTAAGGGTTCACACTAAAAAATATTTAATTTGCAAATGTTTTATGGTAGAAAGTTATTTAACAAATAACTCTAATAGTCAACTATAGCAAATGAAACTCACGTCATTAAGAAGTGACACATTGTCTTCCAGGCATGGTGAAAATAAAAAGGTGAAAACTAATGGCTGAAAAATATTTATCTGCATACTCAGCTGGATTAATTGCTGTAGCAATTAATTCATTCTAAACTACAGTCAGTTCTTCCTTCACCTATTTGTTTAAGGTAATAACCAAAGAAGAGAAATAATTTCCACACTTAAAAATTCTCCTCCATTTTTGTTTCACAATTTCAACATGTGTAATATTACTTTCTATTAAAACTTTAAAAATATAAGTTTGCAAACCTGATTTTAGGGCAAACGGAATTTTTTTTTCCTTTGGGGCTCTTTGAATTTAATATTTAAAAACAACTGTGCAGTAAAAGAAACTGAATTAGCTATTTCTTTTTACACCTCCTCTTTTATTATTAAAATAATATTATGATTTATGCTTTATCTCCTTTTTTCAAAGATTTCAATATCTTTTCAATATGAAGAAAATGGTATGATTTATGCCTTATTTTTCTCTTCAATGATATCAAGGTGTGACAGCCAGTATTGAGTTAGGTGTAATAAAAATTGTTCTAATTATTCACTTGTCTTTTGGGAACAGGCATAGACATTGTGTTTACCAACTCAAAATTGCTGATTATTATGAACAGGGTAATGATAAATGTGTACAGTAGTTTCTCTGTAAAGTTTTACTGTTTACGATATGACACATCGCAGAAAATTCTATACTCTAGCAATTTAAATGCATATTGTTTTGTTAATTAGCTTGAAAATATTCATGGTAATGCAATGGTGATTTGAAACTAACAGGTTTTATTAGTCTCCCTGGCTGGCATAGCTCAGTGGATTGAGCGCAGGCTGCGAACCAAAGCATCGCAGGTTCGATTCCCAGTCAGGGCACATGCCTGGGTTGCAGGCCACAGCCCCCAGCAACTGCACATTGATGTTTCTCTTTCTCTCTCTTTCTCCCTCCCTTCCCTCTCTAAATATAAATAAATAAAATCTTTAAAAAAAAAAGGTTTTATTAGAAGTTTTGGTAAAATTTTATTTTTTTACCACTTCAGGCATATCTGTTAATTGGTGTACTTGGAAATAGCAACAATTGTTTCTTTGTAACAGTGCATATATTTAAATGTGCTATTCAACTTCTGTATAAAAAGAAAATAGTAAACAAATTAAATCTTTATATGTTAATATAGGGTTAAATAAGCACATAAAAAGGTTTTCTAGTAATTCCTAAACTGAATTTGGTAATACTGATTTCAATTACAGATTACTTAGTTTACTTACAATTTTGAAAATGTATATGCAAACTAAAATTAAAATATTATATTGTATGGTTCTTTACCCTTATGGGCTATTTTTGTATGTTACCTGTTGAAAATTATGTATAGAGAGGATGGTTTTATTCAGCTATTTAGAATCCCAATTCTGTTCTCCAAAAAGACCAGACATAACAAAATATTTATGAGAAAACATTGCCCCTCAGTCTGTGGGAAGAACATCATCCTCCATCGCAGAGGACATAGCTGACATCAGGCATGAATTTAAAAGGATGTTGGTAGGAGGAAGTGCAGTTGCCAGATGCAAATCCTAGCATCTTAGGCTTAGAGTGACCTTATAGATTCATGGAGCCCAGTCATTCTCCTAATGTTGGAAAACAACTTGTCTTTGGAGCTCCAGACACCTTTGGCTTGGAATGCTACCCCTTTGTTTAAGGCTACTTTCATTCTCTTTCATCTGTGTCGATGTGTGTATCTGCAATTTTTTTTTTAATCACTGAGTAGAATTCCATTGTATGAATATGCCACACTTAGCCTTTTCCCTGTTGATGGACACCTGGGATCTCTCCAGTTTGGGGCTGTTGTAAATAAAGCTGCTATGCATGTTCATGCAAAACTCTTGTCATGGACATACACATTTATTTCTCTTTAATAATCAGGAGTAAATTTCCTGGTAGAGTTCTGGTGGTCTCACAATTTCTCCAGCATATGATAGAGTCAGATTTTTAAAAAAATTTCATTCATTCTGTTGGGTGCATAAAGTTATCAGATGTTAATTTGCATTATTTTGACAACTATTTATATACTACAGTTTCTTGGGCTTACTGGACACTTGTAAATTTTCTTTGTAAAAGTACCTTTTATATTGAATTGTTTTCTATTATGAAATGTGGGAGTTATCTGTAAATTCTTGTTGCCAGCTCTTCACCATTATGTGCTGTGAGAGAATTTACCAGTCCTGGCCATCCCGGCCATCCCGCGGTATTCATCTCGGCTGCGAATGTTCATTAAACATGTGTAATACACAGAATCTACCATGAATCTGTGGGGATAATAGAGAGCATGGCTAACCCTCTAGTGGGGACAGCCCATGGCTAACCCTCTAGTGGGG
>PVIA01008254.1:0-73784 GCA_004024845.1 Tonatia bakeri
GTATGTAGCTCATAGTAAACCCTTGACAAATATTTACTGACTCAAAATGAAAAGAATTCTCATTCATTTTAAAAGGCAGGTAAAACATTCAGCAGAGTATTAATGCATCTAAAGTGAATTGTAGCACCAAAGGAAAACATTCACTGCAGATTTCTACTTACCGTATGGTTTTAGAAAGGCAGAGACTGTATTTTTTTTCTAACCAGAAATAACAATTAGGTCTACTTTCCCATATTTAAAAAGTATCCAGCATGTATTTCACATTTTTAATTGGTTTAATGTAGGCTGTCTTCAAAAGAAATTTAAATTTGGAGCCATATAATTGCTACAGCTGTGTCTGGTTAGTTAGCTTTTTAGTGTGGTGAAGTCAGCAGTTTGCTTCCCTCCCTACATGTTGTCTATTTCCTACCCTTTGTCCATTACCATATACTGAAACCGAACTCAAACCGAGTTCAGTCAACCGAACTGAAAACATGAGGAAGTGAAATGAGTTCTAAAGTATATTTAATAAATATGTCATTGGAGGACTAATTTATTCAACAAAAATTTAAATGGGTATTTGGAAATATAACAATTAAAAACAAAAGAGATAAACTACTAATTATAAAACTATCATAAATACATGATATAAGAATACAGCATGTGAGTTTTCTGGCATCTTGGATAAGGTGATACTTGAACAGAGTTTTCTTGAACAAATAGGAATTAGTCAGGCAGAGCAGGAGGAAGGGAATATTAAAATAGGAGAGCCTAAGCAAAAGAAAGAGATGAGGGCAAGATGATTTTCAATATTGTTAAAACATAGCTTGTAATTGGAGATGGGCTGAGATAACATTAAGTCCCTTTCATGCCTCTTACACAGTTACCAACTGGTCTTGTATTTCACACAAGAAACTTAGAATTTTACTATGAATGTAACTGAGAATCACTGAAGAATTTAAACAGTGTGACTTGAGCAGACAAAACTATCACTCTACTAAGTTGGAATGGAAAAGAGTAGAGGAGCACCAAGGAGACCATTTATCTATTGCAGCAACTTTCAAACTTTTTCATCTCATGTCACGTGCAAACTAATTACTAAAATTCTTCAGCCCACCAAAACATTTATTATATTTCTTGATCTGACAAAAAATAGGTACAATTTTGATTCTTTCACACCACAGCTATTGTTGTGTTGGCTGTTGTCATTTTTTAAATTTGATAGTCTAAGGGAAAAGAGGTCAATGCCCCTGACTAAATGGTTGGGTATAGCATGTTTGAATAATTCTCACAGCACACTGGTTGAAAACTGCCAAACTACTGGAGGAACTGATAGAAAAATAAATGTATGAATTACAGCAATGCCAGTGGGGATCAAATTGAGAAACAGTAGAGCAGAACAGACAGGGATTTGTCTAAATGAATAAGAAAATATAGAAAAAGGGGTTACCCTAAGACTAGGATGACCATATCTACTAGTTTGCATGGACAACCCTGGTTTATACCTATTCTGTTGGAGTAGTTATTACTAGAGATCCCTTTTACTCTAATACAGTCTCAGTTTGGATGCTACACTGTATTAATCACTTTTCTTTTGACATTCAGCTATCTGGCTTGGCTTACTGGACACAAAGTGGTGCCTTTAAATTAGATTAGGAACAAAGTCAGAAGAACAGACTGTGGGTAGAAAGGAATAGATAAGGAGTGGTTTCAATTTACACTTGTTTAGTTTAATGTGCAAGGTGATCTAGTAATATTAATATGGGCATCATTCTTCTACAGGTAGAAACTGAAAATGTGGAATAACTTAGAATATATAGAAGAAAAGATGAAGAAAAGAACCTTAGGAAAAGACAAGGCAGGAAGTGCAAGAGGAAAAAGAAAAGATCAGAAATATATATAGGAAAAAGCAATAACATGAAAACCAAAGGAAAAAAATCCAATAAAAGGATCTGATTAATGACAAATATTTCAGAGAAATTATCATTTAAAAACAGTGTTTGCCCTATCAAAGTCTATTACTGAAAATGGACTAAGTGTACATTTGCATATTTCTACCACATCACCCTTGTCCTCCTCTAGTCAATTTTAAGTGCTCTCCAGAAGAAATAAAATAAATATTATTAATTAAAAAGGTCTATTTCTCTTACATTTTTCTGTCATAATTCTAAGTTCTTAACTTTTTGGATATCTTTAAACAAATATGTAGTTAATCTGGATTCAATTAAAAGTCTCAATTAACTGGATTTCTTTTCTTTCATTCCAATTTAATAAGCTGTTAAAGACAAGAAAAGTCACTATCAGGTTTATTTTTTCAACATACAATTCCCAAGGCTGCATAATATGGTCAGGAGAGTTGCTCAAACTTCTGATACTTTGTAAAGTTATCATATAATACAAAAGAGTGATAACCAACAGGAAGAGGCTAAGGTACCATAAGATGCTGAATCATATAAAATATGATTAAGCTCAAAATCTCTATACAGAAGTAGGAAAATATAGTTATACAATTTATTAACCAAAAAAAGTAACCACTTCTTCTGAAGTATTCTGGTTTATCAATATAATGTAGTTGGTTAATTAGTGTCAACATATGTACTAAAATGACCTACTATTCTCTAGATTCTATAAAACCAGTAGAAGGAAAAAAATGTCCTTAGAAAAAGGGCCCAATGTTTAAATACAAAGTGTCACAGAAAAATACAATCCCATTCTACACTTAAATTCTTCAAAATTGTCATATATATTAAAAATCACTGAACTGCATGTTTTCAATGGATGAATGTTATATTATGTAAATTATATCATAAAAATGTTGAAAAGTCACGTTTTTCTTCTTTATAAGAAAACTTTTAAGCTTTTTAAAAAATTGTGTTTAAATACACTTAAATGTACCATATTAACTATTTGTACGTGTACAGTTGAGTAGCATAAAGTACATTAGCATTATTATGCAACCATCACCACCATCCATTTCCAGAACTCTTTGCATCTTGCAAAATTGAAACTGTACCCTTAAACAAAAATGCCCCATCCATTCCTCCCCGAGTCCCTTACAATTAAACCTTAAGATTTCAAGTGTTTTGTATGAGGTGAAATTCTTACCAGATTATGTATAACATTTGTTAAGGTCCATGCAACAGGAACACTGAAGAAGGGAATACTGAGTAAGACAATATGAAGCAAGCCAACTCCCAGTGCATATGTCAGCCACATACCCCGGCTGTTCATTACCCGGGTATTTGGATTCACCTCGCTGTGGGCAACTCCAACATTCATGTTTGCTCTGTAGAAAAGCAATGAAATGAATCAACCCTGACATAACTAGAAACTTATATACTCCTGACATGATGAAATAAGTGTGTTAACTAGGATTTTTCCTAGTTCTGAAATAGAACAAACACAACCTCCAAAATCTGCTACTTGCAGATGCTGACAAAGGCAGTAAAGAATTCTTAACATCTGATTTTACCGTAAGACAAACAAGACTTATTTTATGGTTCTCGATGAAAAAAATAGCTAAAATCCCTTTCCTAAAATTTGTCTTCTAGCATGTTGGTTTTACTAAATGTAATAATGGGCAGGAATACTCAAACTGAAAGAGAATACCTACATTTTCCTATATAAGGAGAACAAAGTGAAAACTCAAGAGCTAAATTTATCAACAGAAAAAACATAAAGAAAGCACAGCTGACCCAGTCAGTTTGTTTTAAGTAGCCAGACTCATAGCTGTATCCACAAGGAGTAGTCAGAGTTCAAATCACTCCTTTTGAATACTGAAACTCCGGGGAACACAAGGTGCTGGAAAATTTACATGGTCAAGGGATAAGGTTTGTTTCTCAGTCTCCTGATAAAATTAAGTCAAACAATAGTCTTCTGAATATTTTAACTCTAATCAACTCAGTTTTTTTCTTCTCTTTTTTTAGGTTCTCCTTTTCCCCTTTTGCGTTCAAGATGAACAACAAAGGAAGAACTGGTAATAGTTCCTAGTTATCTTAATGATAATGCTTGCTTGGGTCTAAGAATACCTTAAGCAAAATAAAACTGTCCTGAAGAATACCCATCATCCTGGCAAAACACTGACCAGTGAAATTCGGGGGGGAAAAGAGAGTAAGATTATATTTAGAACAGATCTGATTTTAAAATATATAAACTCTTTCTACTACAGAGTTGGCATTGAGAGAGGAATTTTTCATAACCCCATCCAACAAGTGTTTTCGGAATACAATGTCCCCTTCCCTTTCCAAAAATATCGATAGAACTCAAGGCATCAGGACTCACAGTGACGACAGTTGGTTACATCAAAATGAAGCTAAAATCTCAAATTTATATTCGTAAATATTTATCTAAATATCCACCATGTAGCATACGCTACTTTTATATAGTAAATTATACTCAGAACATACAATCACTCGAGATTACTTTTCCCACTTTCCATATGGGGGGGGGATGCTCCAAAGAGCTGGAAGGCAAAGGTGGTGTGGTACTGACCCTACTCCCAATTCAGAAAACCTTTCCGAGTCTCCCGCGACACCCTTAAACAATGATTTCAAACAGAGAAAAGTCTCCTGGCTCAGACCCTAACGGTTCCTTGTGAATGACAAGGAGGGGTCCCTTGCCCGCCAGCCAGCCAGCCAGCCACCAGCAGCCTTCCCCGACGGTCGGAGCTCCCCAGATTATGGAATTCAGCAAAAGCCCCTGCTGCTACCCCTGCAGCACCTACCCCACTGCCCCTCCCTTCCCGTAGCCGCACATCGGTCAGCGCCGAGGCACGACGACAAAACATTTGGGGTGCAAGCCTCAGGGGCCACTTGGCCAGCACCGGCAGATAGGGCGCGCGGACGCAGCCGGAGCCCATTCTTCTCCCTTAGGCCAACTCCAGACAGCCAGCAGATCGCAGCCGCCGCTCGCAGCAGCACATCCCCGCAGCCGTTCGCGCCCACTCACCCACCGCCCCCACTCCCGGCTGCCAAGTCAGAGGAAGACCAGTTTGGTAGTCTCGGCGTCTGCTCAAAACCGAATGCGAGTGGTCAGCTCAAAACGCAGCTTAGCTTAGTTTGCGGAAGCCTACGGAGCCGAACGCGCTGTCAGTGGATTGGCTGCTTGCAGTGCCAATCCCACGTTCCCCGAGGGGGGCGGGACTAAATGCTGCGCGCCGGTGCCTGCGATGCTGCGCGCGCGCTGCGGAGCAATCCGGCGTCCGCGGAGCGGGGCTTGGGCTGCGGCCGGAACCCTGGCTGGTCGGCTAGTGGATGATAATTACCCACCTCGCGCGAGCAAGAAGGTAGTGTCGTGTGGCTAAGGGGCATTCATTCGTCTGTTCTCATAGGCTCCGGGGCCCCTTGCCAGCAGCCTCTAGTCTGTTAATCGAGCGCCGCTGGCCTCTGTGGGCGCCCCTCCCCCACACCAGGGGGCGGGAAGCGGGCGAAGCTGGACCCGCGGGCGCGCACACTTGGAGAGTGGTCTCTGAGTCAGTCAGCTTTCACTGACTAAATAGTGTTTAGGCTTCTGTTGCAGCCAATTACTCAGATCCTTCTGGGTTCCAGACTTAATGTTGCTTGCTAGGCATAAACTCCAACCCATGACAGCCGTAACTTGTCGTGTGTGTGGTGTTTTATAATACTCTATGTTGTGGCATCATACAAACGGTGCAAGCAAACTCTTTTCATTTAATGATTTTTACTGGTGTCTCTGGGTTTCTCCACACGCTGAAGTTAGGCATCTGTATTACGGTACATGCAGAGGAAATATGGGTACCAAAAATTGATTCTATTTGAGAATGGAGAGGAAAACTCAGATTATTTGGAGTCTCATATGAAATCGGATTACATTACTTGGAAGTGCACAATTTGTCATTTGTGTTGTTGAAATACCTTTCAACGTTTCAAAATTAGTGTAAGAGAATGTTGACTATATGTATATATCTTGCATTTCTGTTGGACCTGTGAAACAGTTATTTAAATTATTTCGTTGTGTTCTGTGATTTCTGCTGCTTTTTTAGGTACAGTGTTGTCCTAAATCACTTTTCCTGGTCATCAGCACTCTTTCAGTAGTGTTTTGATTTCCATCTCAGCAACTATGGAACACTGATTCTTGACATCCAGGGGTGTCCAAACTTGGCGTCTCTGGGCCACACTGGAAGAATAAAAGTTGTCTTGGGCCACACATTAAATACATTGTGACATGTGATCACAAAAATAATCTCATAATGTTTTAAGTAAATTTACAGTTTTGTTTGGGCCACATTCATAGCCATCCTGGGCTGCATGCAGTGTGCCGGGCTGCAGGTTGGACACCCCTGCATGCTTTAACTTTTAAGTCTGATATCAATCCTTCAACTTTTCCAAACATGCAATTTGTTGCACATACAGTAGAAGGCTGGCTGTGTTCCAGAAGTTATGCTAGGGATATAAGATTAATATAAAATCTCTGTCCTCAAAGAACTCTGAACCAGAAGGAAGGGACAGAAGAATAATAGTTAGAAAAACCTGTGGTAAGTTTTGGGTTAGAAATAAGGAAAAGGTGTTGTAGGAATACAGAGGCAAAGATGCTTAATCTGTTGGGGGTGCAGGTGGAGGGCCATGAAAAAGTCTTCCTTGAGAAGGAAGGGAACCTTGTGAGCTAAGGAGCAATTAGTACTACCACATTAAGAGAGAGACATTGTATAGTATTACTTTCCTACTTCACATTTGGAGAATAGCAGATTGAGATTAGAAAGATAGAGGTCTATTTGTTAAAGACTTTAGACTTTGTCTTATTAGTAGTTGAAAATCTGTATAAAATTTTAAGTAGTGTAGCAACATGATAAAATTTATAGACAGAACCCTTTAGGTGGTTGAGATTTGAGGCAAAATATCTATTAGGAGGTTATTGCAAAGTATAGGGGGAAATGTTGAGCTGAAGAGAGGCAGTAGCTGTAGGTATAGAAAGGAGAGGACTAGTTAGAAATATTTAGGTAGTAAAGATAGGTAAAATTTGGTGGCAGGATGTAGAGAGTAAGGAGAATTTGTAGAATGACTTTAAGGTTTCTAATTTTGCCTTGTGAGACAAAATGAGCATAGCATTTGGAGTCAAACATACCATAGTGTGCGGGTGTACGTCTGTCACTAGTGTGATCTTAAACAAGTTATTAACCTTTTAAATTCCATTTGTGATACAGGAATGATAATATATGTAGGGGTGTTGTAAGGACGAAATAGGATTATATATACAAGGAGGGACCCCCCAAACTATAATTTATTTATAAAGAATTGTGTACTCATTCTGTCATGTTTAGACTTCAGTCACCTTCAAAGTACTGTCCATATGATGCAGTACACCTACTGTGATGTTTTTTCCACTGTTCAAAACCATTTTTGATCTTGTCAATTTCAATGCCTTTTAGTGTGCTTCTGCTGATTTTTGTTTTACCTCTTCCAGATCAGCAAGACAGTTAGTTACCTTTGAAGACTTTTTTCATCCAGGAAAACAAAAAATAGTCTCTCTGGGTGAGATAGAGCAAATAAGGAGGATGGGACTCTGGGCGGGGTGGGGGCTCATGCTGTTTTTTTATCAAAAACTGCTGAATACTTTGTGTGGTGTGGCAGGAATGCTTGTAAATTACCCACCATGCAACAGGCTTACCTAAGCATGTTGAGTCTTCAAAAAAAAAATTTTGTGAAACCTAATGCAGCCTCTCACAACAAGGCCAGTTGGTATACTGATACAGATGGGTTCCTAGAACACTCACGTATTGAGGGAAGCCTGTTCTTCGCTCTAGAAGATAATTTTGTTTTTTTTCCCTGGGTCCCTCCTTGTATAAAGTTGCTTATGTTAGCTATAAATTTTATCAAAAAGAAATATAGGAGACAAATTAATTAGAAAAAGATTCTGCCCTGGGTGGTGTAGCTCAGTGGATTGAGCGAGGGCTGCGAACCAAAGCATCCCAGGTTCGATTCCCACTCAGGGCACATTCCTGAGTTGCAGGCTACGGCTCCCAGCAACCACACATTGATGTCTATCTGTCTGTCTCTCTCTTTCTCTCTCTCTCTCTCTCTCTCTCTCCCCCTCCCTCCCTTCCCTCTCTAAACAATAAATAAATAAAATCTTTAAAAAAAAAAAGAAAAAGATTCTGAGACCAGTTTGGGACATGTTAAGTTTATTATGCCTCCAAGTCATCTAAATAATGATATTTTGAAGGTACTTAGAAATAAGGCCCTGTCCTGGAGTTTAGAAAAAAGCCTGGTTAGGTGATACAGTTGAGGGATGATATGGAGGCCTGTTATAATAGAATGAATACGTGATGTAGACACTGGCCCACAGTGTCTGCAGCATTATGGATGAGACAAAATAAATTCACAGGGACTACCAAGTCCTGTGGAGGAAAAGGGACGGCATGACTTCTCTCTCAAGGGGAGAGCAAGCCTCCAAGTGCCTCAGCCACCCTCTCGAGGAGAGTGTCCGACCCCTGCCTTGAGAGGCTTTTACTGGATTCAATTTGCATAGGAATACAAGGTGTATATATAAAGCTCATTAATCATTATCAGGCAGTAAGGATCAAACAACAGATAACATACAAAGACTCTGAGGGCCTATTTTGAGTCAGGGTCAGGTAGCTAAATGGCCATAAAACTTTGGAGAACAAACTCACTTCCTGTGTGGACCCTTATTTAATTGAAAGCATTCTAAACAAAGCAGGTTTCACAGGATTTTACATATTCTTTCTTAGGCCTGATCATCCTAGGGAACCCGCCCTTTTCAATACAGGGCTGCACCCACTACCAGCATCGTTTCAGGCTTAAGTCAAGCAGGGGAAGTAAGGCAGCCAAGAGTTTGAGGACTCAGGCTATGTCAAAGCCAAGGGGGGAGGGCCCATCACCCCTTTTCTGTAGCCCCCAAGTCCTTCCGTGGGGGCACCCATGATTGTGCCTGTCTTAGGTCATCCCTCCCTTGAGGAATCTTATGCGTCATTGGCTAACCCATCAAGCATTGGGGGCCAGGCAGAGTGAAGTAAAAGGAGTAGAGGCTGTGCCCTTGCCAGGGAGATAAGCTTTGTCTCTTTACTGGCTTATGGTCCGAAGGTCACTCACTCAGCCTTAGCCATGGAGGGGGTTACAGCTCCTGAAACCAGGCTGGGCAGTTCCCAACAAATATGTAAAGGGAAGAAGTTAAGACAGTGGTGACTTGCTGGGAAAGAGGACAGTCTCCCTAATGTTTACACTGGCATCAGGAAGGTGCTGATAAAATTTTTTATGGCCCTTTATTAGTATTAATGAAGTACTTGCCATGAGTGAAGTACTGTGATTATTCTGTGCTGCATCCAGAACTCTGCATTCAAAAGTTGTATAGGTTAGGGCAGGGGTGTGAGGAACATCTAGTGAGTGATGCAAGCCAAGTTTTTGAGGAATGTAGTGTAAGGGAAGGGTCATTACTGGTTGGATGATCAAAAGGACGATGTTATGGATGTTCCTGGGGCTGGTTCTATAATAATAACAGGATTATATTAGGAGGAAATGGAGGTGCAAATAGGGTGGGACTGCTGGCAAAGAAAGAAAGAGATTTTTAACCTTGGTCACTAAGATCAGTGTACTATTCAGAGAAATAGCAAAGTGTAGTTGAAAACATGGGGAGGGAAGCAGGAAGATAAATTCTGTTTTAGAAATATTTATTTTGAAGTGGCAGTGACACTGATTGTTAGAAATGCCTGTCTTGGGAAGAGAGATTTCTTTTGGTGATACAGATTTAGGTATGTGTAACTGAGGCTTTGAGTTTTAAGATGTCTAAGAAGAGAAGAGAGGGATTGGGGTATGCCCATATTTCTGGGAGGAGAGTGAAGAAAACGTGAAGAGATCAAAGAGGTATGGGTGGAAAGATCCTTGAGAGTTTGGGAGCATCATAAATGTTGAGCTTTGGAAAGTCATTGGAAACTTGAAGAGAATCCTGACAGTGGTTGTAGTATAAGCCATTTTGCAAGAGTTTTAGAAAGGACTTGGTGATAGGGAATACAGGTTACTTATTCAAGTTTTGGCTTCAGAAAGGAAAGGAGTGTGATAATTACTGGAATAAAAGTGTCAAGGAAAGCATTTTTGTTTTTTATTTTATTGATTATGCTATTACAGTTGTCCCAATTTCCCCCTTCTGTCCCCCTCCACCCAGCACCCCCCACTCCCTCAGGCAGTCCCCACACCATTGTTCATGTCCATGGTTCATTGTATAGATTCTTTGGCTACTCCATTTCCTATAGTACTTCATATCCACATGGCTATTCTGTAATTACCTGTTTGTACTTTGCAATCTCCTCACCTCTTCCCCTTCCATACCCCCTCCCATCTGGCAACCATCAAAATACTCTCCATATCCATGATTTTGTCTTCCTCTTGTTTGCTTAGTTTGTTTTTTAGATTCAGTTGTTGAAGATATGTATTTATTGCCATTTTATTGTTCACAGTTTTGATCTTTTTCTTAAGTAGGTCCCTTTCACATTTCATATAATAATGGTCTGGTGATGATGAAGTCCTTTAGTTTTTTCTTGTCTAGAAAGCTATTTATCTGCCCCTTTGATTCTAAATGATATTTTTGCTGGGTATAGCAATTTTGGCTGTACGTCCCTGCTTTTCATGACTTGAAATATTTCTTCCCAGTCCCCTCTAGAATTCTAAGTTTCTTTTCAGAAACTAGCTGACAGTCTTATGAAAACTCTTCTGTAGTTAACTAAATTCTTTTCTCTTGCTGCTTTTAAGATTCTCTTTATCTTTAACCTTTGGTGTTGTAATTATGACGTGTCTTGGAGTAGGCCTCTTTGTATCCATCATGTTTGAGACTCTCTGTGCTTCCTGGACTTGCATGTCTATTTTCCTTCAGATTTCCAATTTCTTGCTTTTTGTGTTCTCCTTTTGGCACCCCTATGATGCAAATGTTGGACCTTTTGAAGTTGTCCCAGAGGCTGCTTACACTATCCTCATCCTGGAGGATTCTTTCTTCTCCTTCGTCCTCTTTCTTCTTCTTCCTTCTTCCTTCTCCTTCTTCTTTCTTCTGTGTTGTTTTTCTTCTTTATGTTCCAAATCATTGATTTTGATTCTCAGCTTCACCCACTCACTTGTTCTTTCCCTGTAAATTGTTCTTTATTTCAATTTGTGTATCATTCATCTCTGACTGGATCTGTTTCATGCTGTTGAGGTTCTCACTAAGTTTTTTGAGCGTCCTTATTACCTTATAGTCTGCATCTGACAGATTGCTTGTCTCTATTTTGTTTAGCTCTTTTTCTGGAGTTTTGATCTGTTCTTTTATTTGGGCCATGTTTCTTTGTCTCCTCATTTTGGCAGCATCCCTGAGTTTGTTTCTGTGTATTAGGTAGAAATGCTACGACTCCCTGTCTTGGTAGCTTGGCCTAATTTAGTAGGTGTCCTGGAGGGTCCAGTCGCACAACCTCCCCTATCACCCAAGCTGGGTACTCGAGGTGTGCCCTTTGTGTGGGCTGAGTACACTGTCCTCTTGTAGTTGAGTCTTGATTGCTGTTAGCTAGTCAATGGGAGAGATTTACATAAGCCAGTTAGCTGCAAGGTCTGGGTGTGACCTCTACCCTCTGTGGAGGATCAGTTGTGCAGGGATAGGGTGGTGGTGGTCTGACAGGCCTGAGGCTGGCCACTGGTACAGATGCTCTGAGGTTTTTCAGATGGTGCAGGCTAAGGTCAGCCCCTACCTGTGTTTTGCCTGGGGCCACCTTGCCTCAACTATAAAGCAGTCTGAGATGGCTGCTATGTGTGCTGGGCTTGAAGATTCCCAAGCTGTGAATCTAGGCTCGTTGCTCCTAGTGCCAGGTCTGGAGCTACTTAGCAAGAAGTACAGAGACGGTGGGGTCACTGAGGCTGGCTGTTGTATATTTGATCTGTTGCTTATTTGATAGGATTTAGGAAGTTGTGAAGGATGAGTCAAGGCCAGCCATTCAGATGGAAAAGTCATGGTTAACAGCTTGGGTGGGCCTATAAGTTGTATAGGACAGAGTCTCTGGGGATCTCCAGGGCAGGGCAAAGAGTGTGTTAGCCAGGTTGATGGAGTCTCAGATATGGCCCTAGCCTGCTGGCTCTGGCTCTCTGGGGGGAGGGTTCAGAAATAGGACAGTGGCCTCTGCCCACCTTTCTGTCTGGGGAAAAGGTGTCCCCCAGCTCCCACCTTGATGTTAGACACTCCAGTTCCTCCCTGTATGCCATTGGTGTCTTTCAAGCTGCTATTCCAGTACTAGAGCTCAGAGGGAGTGAGTCTGAGTAAACCCAGTTTGGGTTCTTTGAGGGGAACTGCTTGGGACTCCAGAAGTTTCTTCATTGACTCATCACCCACTGGGTTTTGCCTCCAGAAGTTGTGGAGACTTACCTTCCTGGGCTGGGGGGCCTGGTGTAGGGTTGGGACTCCTCGCTCCTGAGATAACCCTCCCAAATTTTTATCCACCAAATGTGGATGTGGGGCCAGCCAGTTCAGCTTCTCCGCCCCTTCTACCAGTCTGAATGAATGTGGTTTTTTTTAATTCCATAGTTGTCAGACTTCCATTAAACTCAATTTCTGATGGTTCTGAATGATGGTGGTTCTATATTTTAGTTGTAATTTTAATGTGGTTGTTTGAGGTGGTAAGCTGTGTTTACCTACACCTCCATCTTGACTGGAAGTCCTCTGTTTTTGCTATCAAGGCCAAGATGTCTGTGGGAGGGCTAGATAAAGAAGGTAGGTGTAAGTGTTAGCTTAGGAAGAAGAGACATTGACCTCAGACTGAGGAAGGAAGAGTATGGGTACAGGTGCAGGCCTGTACCCATTTTAAAGAACCAGAAAACACAGTGGGGTCGAGGAAAGAGGGTGTGTGTGAAGATAGAGTTCATGCTACTTTGATCTCAGTAAACTAGAAGAATCAGGAAGATTTGGATCAAATTAGAAACTGGGTAGGGGGGACAGGAGGTGACAGAAGACTTTGAAGAGGGGTTGTAGAGAATGAGACAGTGATGGCGAGATTAATGAAGAGATTGCTCGGAGAGAGTGAGGGTTGAGGTGAGGCTAGGTTTATACCCCAAAGCTTGATTGATCAGTATTTTTTCTTAGGTCCTTGGGATTCTCAAACTAAGATAGATATCTTCCTGAACATAAGCTTAACCTAATGTTGGCCCCTCTCAGGGCAGGGAGAAGAAAGTCATTTAGAAGTTTTGAGGAACTCAATTTAGTTCAGATACACTGGGATCTTTTAACATTTATATGCCAAACACTGTAATAAGTATTTTGTTTACTTCTTACCACTACCATATGATAATCATCATTACCTCCATTTTGTAGATTAGATGAGTTTTGGACTTTAATTCCCTCAGTATTATGTAGCTATTAGTATAAGGGCTAGGGTAGAATCAAAAGCAATATGATTTCAGAACCTGCTTTCTTAAGTACCTTACCCAGCACTGTCCAGTAGAACTGTACTATAAGCCACACATATAATTTTAAATTTTCTAGTAGGCACATTAAAATTTAAAACAATAAAGCAAAATTATTTTTAATGTTTATTGTAACTCAGTATATCCAGAGTAGTATTTGATACTATAATCAATGTAAAAAATAATAAATTGTTTTTTATACTGATTTTGAAATCCATACTGTGTTAACATGTCTCAGTTTGGAGTAGTCACATTTCAAGGGCTCATGTGGCTAATGGCTACCATATTGGACAGTGCAGCTCTATGCCCTTAGACCTGAGGCCAGTCTGAAGCTTGGGGAGAGTGCAGAGGGTGCCTTTTGGTTATGATAGCCTTAATTTGTATGAATGTTAAGGTAATGAAGTGACCTGACTATCCACTGTTTCCCGGAGTTATTGAGAAACCCTCCCAACCCTTGAAAACCTTTGAGAGGTAGTTGTTCACAGCTATTTTCCTTAAAACTGGGTATCCATCAAACTAAGGCAAATATATAATTAGAAGGTAATTGTTAGGATTAAAAGAGAATTCCCAGTATTCATGTGCATAATTAACTGTCACTGTCATAATAAGGTACATTTTATATGGCCTTATCATTTCCAGAACATGTTACATATGCTTTTTTATTTGATCCTCATAACAGACCAGTGAGGCATTATCTCCACTTATACAGATGATGAATTGATTTTATAGAGGAATTTAAGTGATTTGCTTCAGTTTATGTGTAATAAAGATGAACCCTAAAACCTGTATTTTTAAACTCTGGTCTGGTATATTTTTCTACCGTGCTAATCATCTTTGCCTTATACAAAACAAAATATCTTTATATTAGTTGTGGCCAGCTAACACCACAGTATGTTGGCCACCCAGAAATGTATCCTTTAAAATCCTGTGTAATTGTCATGGGGACTATATTGCATTTCTTGCTAGTTACTGACTCTTATTTTATGTGACTTTGTTAGTCTTATGTTGCCTGAGAAAGAATCCTAAAAGGACACCTTTTTGTTAGGTTTGTTTTGGGCATTGCTGTTTTGTTTGGACCTAGATTCTATAAGACCAACTTATGTGAGCATGCAACTAGTCATAGTAAATTAAGGATGTACCTAGTTTCTACCTTAACTTTTTTGTGGAAGAAAACCTTGACCCTGGCAGAATTGCATGTTGTCAAGCTGATGTTTTATATTTTCCTGAAATCTTTTCTGAAGTTAGGCATCAAGACAGGCAAACCCAACTCCCTGCATATTGTTTAAAAAGATGTTATGTATTTCTTTTTAGAGAGGGGAAGGGAAGGAAAAAGAAGAAACATCATCAATGTGTGGTTGCCTGTCATGCGCCCATTACTGGGGACCTGGCCCAAAACCCAGGCATGTGCCCTGACTGGGAATCAAACCAGCAACCCTTTGATTCGCAGGCTGGCACTCAGTCCACTGAGCCACACCCGCCAGGGCACCCTCTATATTTTACATGTGGGATTTTCATATGAGATTTCTTTTGTTCTTTGTTTGAAAGGGTTTCATAGCTAAAACATTTACTGGAAGAGAGACTTTGGATGGACGGGTTAGATTGGCATGTAAAGGAACTTGAATACCAGCACAGAGATTTGAGCTTTATCATATTTTGGCTTTGGGGAGCCACATGATTAGAATGTTTTAGGCAGAGTAGTGTAGAGTTACCTGATATGTCTGGGATATGACTAATTCAAATTAATAGTAATTCTAGGGTCCAGATATCCTAACTCCAAAAGAGCTCCATAGTTGAACAAGACATTGTAACTCATCAAACATATGGATAACTAATGCTGTTTCAGCAAGACTCCCAGAAAACCACATGACTGACGTCTGCATCCCAAAGTGACAGTACCATTGGTCATTCCTGGCCAGGCAGGTCACATAGCACACTCATTATAGTGCAGTTGTGCTTATCCTTCTTCATTTATTACCATAACGTGATTTACCAACTGACTTCTCTGTGCCTTAGTCTTATAAAATGGAGATGATAATGCCATCTGTTTCAGAGAGTATTCCTAAGAAATAAATGTTTTAATTCTGTATGTGCTTAAGTAGAGCTAGGCATACAGTGAGTCTCTATAAATGTGAGCTGCTGTTATTACTATTGGTGTTGTTAGTTCTTTTAGGAATATTTAATAGTTTTTATTTTTACAACCTACATTTATCTTCTAGCTACTCTGCTAAAAGCTAGAATGAAACAGTTACCTGCAGCAACGGTTCGCCTCCTTTCGAGTTCCCAGACAATCACTTCAGTGGTCAGTGTTGTAAAAGAGCTCATTGAAAACTCCTTGGATGCAGGAGCCACAAGCATAGATGTCAAACTGGTGAGTGTCTTCTAGAAGCCAAATATCTTTGAAGCAAAAAAAGTCTGGACAGATATTTTCTCCTTACATCTATTACCTTTCTTTTCTTTATATGTACCAGTAAATTATTTGGAGGACATTGGACCTTTTGTCTTACTTAACAGTAAATTCTTAAAAGTAAACTTTAATTTAAATCAACGTTAGCAACACTAAATTATAAAAGAAAACTTCATATTTAGGACTCCATTATATGAATTTAATTTGTCTGTATTTTCTACCAATATTTATCCTAAGTTATTAGCATATACTTATTTATATATTCTTATTTGCATTTAATTTTTTCTGCCTAATCTTATTTCAAAATTGATTTCTTTGTTGCTTCATAGTTTTTCCACTTTTTAAATTAAGTGCTATATGTTAAATAATTTGAGTTAATATGGCATGACACTCATGATTTATTAGTTTGGCATGTTTACCCTCCCCTATTATAAATTACTAGCTTACAGAGGCAAGGTCTATATTTTTTTCACTTTTGTGTCTACTGTATCTGTCCAGTACCTGCTATGTAAATGGTATATAAATAGTGCGTAGGTAGTGAATAAATTTGTTTGAAGGAATGTAAGAATGCATTTTTGTAATCTAATTATCAAATATTTATTTACATTATTTCTAGTATTACAGTTTTAGAAATAATACTGATACAAATCTTTGTAGGAAGAGACTACCCTTTTTATATATAGATTTATGTCTTATAAAATCCTTATAAAAACTCTGAATTAGCTACTACTATACCCATTTTACAAGTAATTAAGGTTCTGAGAACTTGCTCAAAGTCAATTTGTAAGCAGGGGAGCTGAGATTGGAATGCAGGTCTTTCTGACTCTGAAACCCATTCAAGATCTTTCCTGTATGCCAGTGGTTCTCACAATGTTTGGGTACATCACAGTAATTTAGAGAAGTTTGTTATTGGGCCCCAGAATTTCAGATTCTAGGTGGGGCCCACTAATTTGCATTTCTAACAGATTTCTCGTGATTGCTGAGAACTGCTATTCTATACCATATCAAACCTGTATTTTGTTTTTAAATATAAGCTTTATTAACATGAAAAAATTTATTAAACCCAAAGAAAGACTTTTTTTTAATTTCCTGCATGCACTTTAGTCTGATTCTAATACAATTGATAGTAATTAAATAGGATTAGATAATTATGTCTGACATTTCACTTAAGACTCTTAGTCAAACATACCTTTTTCTTAAAGTTCTCTGGAAGAAAAACAGTTTTTAAAAGTCATGTTACAAAGCCAACAAACAGCAGTCCTCTTAAAAAAATAAATGGAAGTACAAATTTAGAGGAATCTTTTGGTCAAGTTTCAACATGAATTTAAACATGATACCTATGATACTGAGACAATTCAAGGGAACTTTAAAGATTAGACTGATTTTTCTTATTTTGTATTTGAATCTGAGTCGTAGGAAAAATAGGAACTTGCCCATAGTACCATGACTAGGAGATAGTAGACTTAAGAAATTAAACTCTTTCTTAAAATTAGGTTTCCATAAGAGAAAAATAAATGACAAAGTTATTCCACTTGTACTTCTGTTTCTAAATATTAACATCTTAATGTCTATATACTAAAAGTGTTTTTTTAACTTTGTTTAGGAGAACTATGGATTTGATAAAATTGAAGTGCGAGACAATGGTGAAGGTATCAAGGCCACTGATGCACCTGTAATGGCAGTGAAGTACTATACCTCAAAAATAAGTAGTCATGAAGATCTTGAAAATTTGACAACTTACGGTTTTCGTGGTGAAGCCTTGGGATCAATATGTTGTGTAGCTGAGGTAAAGTAATTTATATTGACTTTTAATGATTTTATAATCACAGAATATTAGAATTAAGAAAAACTAAACCAGTATTTGGCAAAGAATTTTTTTTTAATGTGGTGAATATACATAACATAAAACTTACCATTTTAACCATTTTTTAAATTAAATTTATTGGGATAACATTGGTTAGTAACATAAAAATTTCAGGTGTTCAATTTTAGAACATCTGGGTATTCTATTGTGTGCTAATCACCTGAATTCTAGTCTTCTTCCATCACTGTTTTAACCATTTTATAGTGTACAGTTGAGTGGCAGTAAGTACATACATTCAGATTGCTTGCAGCTGTCACCACCATCCAAATCCAGGACTTTTTCATCATCTCCACCTAAACTCTGCCGCCTCCATTCTCCTTTCAGCCTATCCTCTGACAACTATATTTCTCTCTCTGAATTTGACCATTCTAGGTACTACACATAAGTGGAATCATGCAATATTTGTCCTTTTATGTCTGGCTTATTTCACTTAGTTTAATGTCTTCAAAGTTTGTACGTATAACATATATCAGAATTTCATTTTTTCTTAAAGCGGATAATATTTCATTGTATGCTTAAATCACATTTTGTTTATCCATTCATCTGTTGATGGACATTTGGGTTGTTTCCACCTTTCAGCTACTATTGTGAATAATACTACTATGAATATTGGTGTACTAAGTAAGATCTGTTTGAGTTCCTGCTTTCACTTCTGTTGAGTATATAAAGTATGTCCAGGAGGTATCCAGCTATGTAACATGAAAAGTAGAGACATTTGCTGAAAAAAAATAACAAGATACAAGAAACACTGTACATGGGACAATGATGCCTCAGTCCCCTTCACAGTGGGTACCTTGGGACCTCACACAGTGCTCCCAATAGCCATCAGCTGCCCTGTTGTGTTTTCCTGAATCTCATCAACAGTCAAATCTTTTTCCTCTCAAAGGTGATTTTAGTTGTGGGAAAAGCCAGAAGTCACAGGACACCAAGTCTGGGCTGTAGGGAGGCTGAGTCACCTGGGTGATTTGATGTTTTACCAGAAAACTCACGAGATGGGATGCATGAGTGGGCACGTTGTTGTGATGAAGCTGCCAATCACCAGTTGCCCATAGCTGCAGCCTTTTGAATCATCTGAATAGTTTTCATAGATAACTGTTCGAGCTTAATGCAAAATTTGATGCAGATTTGTTGCTCAACTCACTCAGTCATTTTGAATGCGTCAGCCACACAGTATACACATGCACACTCAATGGCATCTACTGCCCCTACTTACTAGTACAGTATAGTCATCATTTTTCATACATGCGCATTCCAGTCCACTCTTCTTGGCTGGCAGGTTACATTGATGTTGTGCAAAACGTTCTTATATTAACAATGGCTGGACTTTTTCCGGACAGACCTCGTATATCCAAAAGTAGAATTGCTGGGTCATGTGGTGCTTCTGTTTAATTTTTTCAGGAATGGCAAAGTATGTGTTGCAGTGTTTTTATATAGAAGAGGAAAAAGTGTTTCAGTGGCCCATTGGCTTGAAAAAAATGTATTCGATAAAATTAAACAGATATCTTAATAAGCACTTTTCAGAGCCTTAACTATATTGAAGTGTATTGTGAATGTCTAAGGTTGGTGGTTTACAGTGCGTACATTTCCATGCCACCTACTTGACTATGAAACCCTTTTATTGAGAAGCATATCACTATTTCCGTTGTTATTGTGTGGAATACACTCTGGAAATGCCAATCTACTCAGTACAGATAATTAGATTGTGTCCTGGAGATGTGATTGAATTGGCTTAACCCACTAGTTAGAGTCAGATTGGATCCTAGAATTTTGCTCTCCTGGCTGATGGTTAGGTGACTTCAGTGTTTACAAAACCCTGAGTTCAGTGCCTGACCCACTTGATTGCCGAGTACCAATTAATTGTACAGTGCCTGCCCCTGCAATAGACGGTTCAACTAGTTTGTGGCAAAGCTCATCTAGAACCTTGTTTTCTTCATTTGCATGTACTTCCATTATGTTTTGTCACATTACTCTTTGTGCTGTACTGTTTGCCTGTTTTATAGTGATAGTGTATGTGTGCTAGTGAGAGACATGGTAATTGTGAGGGTCTTTTTAAGTACCTAAGTTTGTCCAGAGGTCATGTAAACCTTCATTTGTGCTTAGGCTGGCACACCCTATTTAGGTGAGAATTTTCAGGTGCAATAAAATGATAGGATTTTATACCTGTTGTCTGTGAAAAGTGTCATGGACACGAGACATTGTTTCTGCCTCCTTACCTGGTCTCTGGACATCTATTTGGTAGCCTGGTCTCCCCAGCGCTGATATATTCTTCAGGCTTATTGTGATCTTCCCTTGCCCTTCTGCCTGTAGAGTGTTGCCATAGGGTAGATTTTCTCCATTTTTTGTGGATAGGGTCCCAGCTAGGTATTCATTTACTCTTTGGTGATGGGGTTCTGTAAGGTGATGCCTAAATAAGACAGAAAAATTGTGGGTGGGAGAGGAGGTGGAGTTGAATAGCCGATTTTGCTTTCTAGCACAGAGGGTAGTAGACCCTTGCTTAGAAGCAAGGTGTTCAGACATCATTAAAGGAGGAAAGACTTTGTTGTTCCTTAAGTGCACTCTTCTTGAAACTTTTATCCCAAAACTAGCATACCCTGTGTTTCTGTTATGTTTCTTAGCACTTGATTTATTTAAACTTCACTGAGCCTCCAAAGAGATTTTAGGGAAGATTGAGTAGAGGGTACAGTTGGGTATTGCCTGTCATTCTCTCCAGAGACAGTATATGGGAACCTATAGCCCTGGGATATTGGAGAAAGAGCCTGTTTTAAAAGTGGGATGGGATTTGTACCAGTACTAGTAGCTCCTACTACTAGTACTCTGAAGCTCCCAGTATCACTACTATTGTTTAAGCTCTTGGTGACTATTTTAGAAATCATATAATTTGTTTGGTAACATAATATTTGATTTTTTTAGCTGTTGTCCAAATTTGGTAGATTGCCTTTAAACTTTATTTTGGCATATATAATTTAGCATTTCTGTATTTTCTAAGAACCTTTCAACTGAAATTAGTCATTATTGGCTTTGTCTGCTAGGTGGCAGCACTATACTTAGTCTTTTAAAGTATATTGCACATAGGCCATATGATTTATCCAAATCTACACTGTAGTTCTGGTTTTAGATGGCTGTTTTGCAAGTCCTAATTCAGTGATACTCTCTGTTTTGTTTCTTTATTTGATTACTTGAATCCACTTGATACCTATTTTTATCATTTTGTATTTCATTTTCAAAGCATTTGAATGCCTTGAATATACTTAAAATAATGTTTGCTCATCAAAATTACAAAAGGAGTAAAAGAATTGTCAAAGTATCACAATAGTAGAAAACTATAAATTTTAAAAATTATGTTCAGTTTTCACATTGCAATGCCAAATGCTTATAGAAAATATTACCATTTTGTGGAATCTCTATACTTCAAATCTTTGGGGGGACCACACACAGACACATGTGTTGTGAGTTTTTATAAATGTATACTCTGGATCCAGATACAGACTCTCGTCAGCACCCCTGAAGGTTCTCTCATGCCCCCTTGCAGTCAGTAATCCTCAAAGTAGTTGCTGTTCTGGCCTATATAGATTCTTGTAGATTCTGTATAGATTCTCTGGCCTAATCAACATAGATTAGGTCTACCTGTTTTTGAAACTGGATCTAAATGGAATCTTACTATATGTATTATTTTTGTCACAGACAAATTTTTTTATGATGATTTAGGTTTGAAAGCCAAAGGAAATACAGAACTTTGGTGGTAGTAGTAACGGACCCTAGTCACTGCCCAAAACCCCATTTCAGGAGTGAGCACTCATTTTCCCAGCTACTAAGAGTATTGGCGACTGAATGCTCACAGCTGAATCTCCCTCTGGAGTTTGCCCTTACCTCAGCTAAAGAGAGTTACCTTACTCCTGGCATAGAGGGCACTCACATCCAATGACTGGTTGATAAGGGGTTGTAAAGGCCCCATTCCAGTTCACAACTCTGCTATACTATCTGTGCTCAAGAGCATCCCCCTGGGGTCAGCCAAGGCCTTTTGACTGTGGCACAGCCTCACTTCTCTTTCTACTATGTCTGTATGGGAGATCATCCTAGAAGCACTCCCCAGTAACTACTCACACTAGTCTCCATCTCGGTCTACTTCATGTGTAAGCCATTCTACAATGAGGTTTTATGGTTCAGTCTTATAATATTGATAGGGTCTTTTGAAGACCAAATGCCAATTCTTCTCAGACCAGCTTCAAAAAAGTCTCAATCAGTTGGCTAATATTTCGTTGTATGCAGGGTGCGGTGCTAAGAAGTTTACTTCCGAGGAACTGTGTACAGTGAAGTAAAAATGGAATATGAAAATTGTAAGACAGTCTGTTAGGGAACAAACTTGCTGTCTTCTCAGATTTCTGACCACCTGAATAAAATGTCTATAAAGATTCAAAAAAAAAAACAAAAGAGAGAGAGAGAGGAAAGGAAGGGAAGGAAAGGGAAAGGGAAAGGGAAAGGGAAGGGAAGAAATTGTGACTTATTTTGAGATAAATAGTATTGATGGTGAAACCGAGAATTCAGTTCTAATTTCATGCTTCCCAGTGCTGAGTTTTCCACAGTGGGTCATGCTGTCTTCTTATTAGTGTTAGAAAGGTATTCATAAATTTAAAGTACCTCATATTTAAATAATAAATATCTCAGGCCTGCGATGGTAAGCTCAATAGATAAGTTATTAGGAGAAATCAAGTTGGAACTTACATGGGGAGGATTCTGAATCATGTTTCAGAAAGCAATATATGCTAGTTAAGGTCAATTACATTTAAAAATAAATATTGTTGTTACTCAGGAAGACTTACTACTTTTTTGGGAAAAATTCACTTTTTAAACTTAATATTATTCATCACTCAAGTGAAGTTTCATTTATAGAAGTTGCATATTTATTTTAAGGCTCCAATTTATTTTGAAAATTTTGGATAGAGATTGCAGTTGCATAATAAAAATTAATGATTTGGTTATTTTATCTGCCAAACTAACTGATGCTGATAATATTAAAGTCATACAGATGTAAATCATCTCGGGCTCATCAGATTGATAATATAGGGTGGGGCAAAAGTAGGTTTATGGTTGTGAGCAGCAAACACAGTTTATTGTTGTATTATCATCGGTTAATAACTGTTATCATTGTCCATAAAACAGCATTAAACATACTTTTGCCCCAATGTGTCTGTAATTGGGGTACTGTTTTGTCACAATATTAACCAGCTATTTCCCAAAACTCCAATTGTGGAAATTACTTTTTGTTAGGTCATTTGAAAGGTGTTAATAATTTTAGTTATAAAAAGAAAAATCTAGACTTTCAGCAAAATTGGCCAGAGAAATTTAAAATACATCTAATTCTTTACTCTTTATACACTTTAAAAGAATGGGCAATTTTCTAGTTTGTCAATAATAAAATGACTTTCAATCTTAGGATCAAATAGTCCAAAAGTGTAAAACACTGTCTTTATATCTACAGGGGATCCTATTGGTATTTTAAAATGGAATTACTAATTTCATAATCTGTGATGAATGTACAGGGACTGGCAGAAATTCACTGATGTGGTTTTCTTTAAATGATACCATCAAGCATAACTTCTCTTGAAATTTATTGTTGTTTGTAAAGTAATAATTTTGCTGTTTGTCATTCTTCAGTGTTAAATTTGTAATACTAATTATTAAGCATGCTGAGTAGAATGAACTCGAGTGAAAATTCTGTTTTAACCTACTCATTAAATTTTTTATGAATACTGTGTATATTGTTCCTGTCACATAATGAAACAGTAAAAATATTTTATTTCTTTATAAGTAGATAATTTATATACATTATATTAAAACTAATATTTTTCCTCCAAAGAAATGTTTAAAAAGCTCATACAAGTTTTTTGAACTGGATTTTAAATGGATGCTAATTTATACCTCAGTTTTAGGAGGAGTGCAGAACCTTTTTGTTTTGTTTTCTGAAAATCAGAACAAACTCTGAACTAGGAGTCAGAAATCTAATTCTCATTCCCAAGTGTTTGCTTAAGAGACTTGATCAAAAGCATAGAACAGGTTAACTTTTCTGAGTTTTTTCTTTTTTAATTTATAAAGTAAGGATAATGATTTTAAGGTCAAAGGAAACAATACATATTCAAGTATCTTAAATATTGTCATGTGCCATACAGTGAGTTATTTTTACCCTGGGCTTCAAGATGGAAAGTGGTGTGCAGCTGTATCATACAGGTGGTAATATCATCAGCCTTGCTCATCACCTTGTTGGCAAGCAGTATTTTGCCTCAACTTTCAAAGTTTATGCAAACTCCTCAATATTTTGGGGAAATCCTTTTAAAAATTTACAGCCTGTTTTAGGTAACCCTTCTAATTTTGACTAAAGGTCTTTATTGTGTTTCATGAGACTGTATTTTTCTTTTTGGTTTTCCCTCAGAAGAATTAGAATTGCCAGCCATCCTCTGTGTAATACTCATGTTTATTGATTTATTCATCTAATGTTTCTAGAAGTGGTTACAGTGCACTGGGTATTCTTATCTATCAGGTTCACTGTACTTAATTGTGTGATGAGCTAATAAGGGATCTGCATGTTTGTTATTGTTTTACATTACATTAAACCTCCTTGGCTTCAAGGGGGTAGAATGAGAAGCTGAATCATTCTGTTTTGAAGGTGAAGTTGAGACTCCCTTTTTAGTGGGCCCACTTAGCTGTAAAAAAGTAGGAGGAAGCCCCTAGTATAATTCTGATGGCTCCTGCCTCTTGCTGCACAGCGTAGAGTATTTTCTATGTCTTTTAGAGCCATGAAGGTAGAGTTTTAGTTAGAATAAGCACAGGAATTTTTGAAGATACTGCTTCCTAAATACAACCTCCTCACAAGTAAGAGAACTCTGTTGACAAGGGAGAAAGACAGAGCCAAGATCTCTGTGTTGCTGGTTTCCTCCAGTGGAATATCTGGGAGAAGGTTCTGATGTCAGAATGCTTATATTAATGTATACCTATGCACAGGCAGGCAGGCATACTTACACACAGTAAGAAAAAGACATTTCAGTCATCTGGGCAAAATCCGTATTTCATTTGAATCAGGAGGACCATTTATTTACTTTAGTTTTCACACTCATGTTTGTTTGAGGCATTCTCCCAAAACTCAGTAAAAATAAACAAAAACAAAACTGTAACATAATTATCTAAGATGAATTTTTGTCAAGGGAGAACTTTTTGTATGAATTACCAGGATATATCCTAAGTTTATAATTTACTTTTTATCTAAAACATTGAGGAAAAAATGTGCTTATCTAAACTTCAAATGCTTTTGTGTAACTTGAGCTTTGTAGTAGTAGTATAATTTCTTGAAACTCAGTAACTGAACCAGAGTCAGTTTTTAATAAGTGAGAGCTAATATAACCTCTAAGGTCTTCTAAGAAATTCTAAAACTTCTTTTAAAATAAACCTCCTTTTAAAATTCTTTAAATACATTTTCTTATTTCTTTTATTAACACTACTAGATTCATTCACTGCCACAATTCCTCAATGTCTCCATTAAAAGGCATCGGTAATAATATGTAATATTAGAGATACTTCTGAGGTGGAGTTAACTGCAAGTTCATGTGCTAGCTGCTAGACTGCTTACACATTCTGAACCTGTGCCTGGTCCAAAAAAAGGTTTCCTGCCTTGGACACAGGGTCATATGATGAAATGAACTCTTGAAATACAATTCCTTCCTCTGAGGAACACACTGTATTTCATGAATTTGTGAAACATGCTTATGTGTTTTAGCCTTCACTGACTTTAGTAGTGAATTGCAAAGCATTTCCTATCTAAGTAAGTTTTCATAGTACTCTACACATTCTAATTTTAAAAAGTTTAATGTTGAAAAATAATATTGTGTTATATATTTTTTTACTTAACATAAGTGTTACATTATGACCTGTAAGTCCTATTTTGCTTTTTTAGTACTTCAATTTATTCATCTAGGCTGGAGTATGTTTACTGCTCACTAATGTTTTTAAAGGATGAACAAGTTAATATCTGTAAAGTGCTTTGATGTAGTTAAAGCAAAACATGTAACCTTATAAAGTATTAGCATCATCTTATCATCACCCTCTCCTTAAAGATGATAGTGTAATTCATTCAGGACCATCTAGCAAGCCACTGGCAAAGTTAGTGCTAGAACTCAGAGTTCCAGGGCTGCCTTTGCTCAGTGACACCAACTTTAGGTCAGGTGGCTAGCTCTTTAGAGAATAGAAATAGAATTCAATTGACCTTGGCATTTTGGAGAAGTGGTTGGTTAAATGTAGAATTGTTTTTAAAGGGACAATCATAAAGTGATTAGAGACAAAGAAAATTTCTAGCAATCTGTTTTTTTTATTTTGACAGACTTCACTAGAAGAAATCACTGTTGGATACAGTGGAGTTGTGATGTAACAGAGAAGATTAATTATCAGGCAAAGAATTGAATTATACAGTTTTGAAACATGGATTACATTTTTGGAAGAAGTAAAATAATCACTTAAGATTATTAGAGAACAGTTACTGCAGAAATAGCAGCTTGAAGTAACGCCCCTAGTAAGGATTTTGTGGATATCACCCTCAGAGAAAATCAAATAGACTGTACTAGTACTGTCCCATAGAGAAGCCATACTTTTCCCTGGTGACTTTGCAGTTCCCTGCATGGTACCCAGAAGTTCCACAGAGCCAAATGGCCTACAATAAATCGGTACATGGTTAGGACAGGGTGACAGAACCATAAGATATAGACTATACTGGACCCAGTTAAGTTCTGGCAGTCAAGCTGGATCTTTGCAGCTTCTTTCTAAATTATATAGATATTTTTAAATATTTATTTGTTTTTAGAGAGAGGGGAAGGGAGAGATAAAGAAAGGAAGAAAAACATCGATTAGTTGCCTCTCATACCTAACTCGCAATCCAGGCTTGCGCCCTGACCGGGAATTGAACTGGCAACCTTTTGCTTTGCAGGATGATGCTCAACCACCTAAGCCACACCGTTCAGGGCTATATAGATTTAAGGTAATCACCTCTACTCAGACTAAGGAAGACCAAGAAAGATTGCTTCCAATTTGGGGTCAGCATTGTTCACCAGAAGTGTGAGGAGGCTTCCCTTTTCTGAATCCACCCTGCTCTCCTTGCCAGCATCCCCACTCCCTACCTATGGTATTTTCTGGCAAGGATATGGTTTATTGTTGTTATACTCCCCTACAAATCTCAGGATACATGTAAGCAGAAAGCTGGGAGAGAGTGCAGACCTTCTTAAGTTTATATTTCTGTGACTGTAAAAATCTTAGGAAATGCTTCATACTGAGTGAAATTCTTTCTTACACTTACATGTTTCAGTGCTAAAGTTTTTTAATTAATAAAAAACTTTACATTTTAATTAATAAAAAATTTTTCATTTAAACAATGAATTCAAAGGTTGGGTTTAAGAAAAAAATGGGCATACATATGTTTTGATTTGTATGTTTTTATTCCTTTGAACCATTAACTTGAAATACAGAGATGCAGTTTTATACAAATCATAAAAGGAGGGAATGATCACTTTGCAAAAGGATTATTTACTTTACTAGTAAATTTATATGAATAGTCTGTTAAAAAGCAAATTTATCTAATGCATTTGAGGTATTTGCTTTTACAAATGAGTCACACAATATGTATAATAAAAATAGCCATTTCAGATATACTGGTTTATAGATGAGTATTTTTTTAAGTCTATTTCTTTATTTTTTTTTTTTTAGAGTAGGTTTTTTTTTAAGGTTTTATTTATTTATTTTTAGAGGGAATGGAAGGAGGGGGAGAGAGAGAGAGGAGAGAAACATCAATGTGTGGTTGCTGGGGGCCGTGGCCTGCAACCCAGGCCTGTGCCCTGACTGGGAATCGAACCTGCGATGCTTTGGTTCACAGCCCGCGCTCAATCCACTGAGCTACGCCAGCCAGGGCTATAGATAAGTATTTTAATTAAAGTATTTAAAAATCAGTAACTTGGCCTAAAAATATATTGCTTCTTAGTGTAACTTGAAGCAATATTACAAAAAAGTAGTCATAAGAATTTACTGACTGAAACTCTTCAATATTAAGTAAATATATGGTAATTATTTTAAATCTGGTTTGATAATGAGCTCTCTGCAAAAATTACACTTTTATTAGAGGGCTTTTTTTTTTTAATTCCAGGTTTTAATTACAACAAAGACAGCTGCTGATAATTTTAGCACCCAGTATGTTTTAGATGGCAGTGGCCACATAATTTCTCAAAAACCTTCACATCTTGGTCAAGGTAAGAGGGTAGCTTTATACCATTCTTTGCCTTTTCTGTTCTAATGGTTTATTTTTAAAAATTCTCACTCCTTAAATTCAGATGTATTGCTTTGGGCTTGATAATAGCTAGCTAACTTCCAAGTGAACATTCAGCCTATACTTTAGCCTCCAGTCTCCTAAATACTTAGATTTGGTCTCAAGAGGAACTGCGTGAAAGACTTTGGACAACAACATGGATTTTTTACTCTTCTGTAAAAATTGTAAGAGCAGTTACTTTACTCTTGCTGGATTACTCTGTCTTCTTTATATATGAAGGATAATACTTTGTTGAAATGCCTAGAACATTATTGATTTGGTAATTATGGTAATAAATCCATACCCTCAAGATACCGTGATTAAATAATTTAAAATATATTTACAGAAAACTTCAAACATGTGTATATGTAGCTTGGATAGTGTACTCATCACTCAGATTAAAGAATTATTAACCCATTGCTAATGTTTCATGTAATACCCACATCTATTTTCTCCCTTGTTGTATTATTTAAAGCAAATAAATATATTAATTATTATTGCTATTGGTCATTTAGTTTTTTAGTGTTTTATACTTTTAAGTAATTTTTTAGTATTTTAATTGACATTTTATGTTTCTGAGTACCTCTAATGGGGGGGAATCCCTTCAGGCTTGCATTTCACACATCTCCTTTAATCTTCTTCATAATGCTAACTTTTGGTAATAGGGTGTTTAAAGCTGAAAGAATATTAAAAGTATGACCTCTCTGGAGTCACATCCAAAAGAATTGTTAGATCTGAAAAGGGACCTGTGTTTTTGTTCTCGTTTATCCTTCTCCAGTTTGTATTGTAAATTCATTTTTAATTTTGTGGTGCCTCCCTGTAATTTATCAAAGTACTATATTTTTTTATGGTTTCTTCCCTCCAGTTTTAATGTTAAACTATTAGATTTATTTTTCAAATAAATCTTTCTTCGTTGAAATTTATTTTCTTGTATCTTAACACTGATATCAAATTCTCATTCTTTTTTTATAAACCTCCAATTAGTTATTGATTAGTTTTTTCCATTAAGAAATAACATTTTTGTATCCTCATGGGGGAAAGAGTTAATAAAACTCCTAAGAAAATACAATAAAATTTTTTCTAATTCAATTCAAAGAAATGAGGTCATGTAATTACAGATTAATTTGATGTATAGTAATGTACATATTTTATTTAAGAGTAGTAACATTGTGATTCTTCTTCTTTATATATATGGAAGATTAGGACAAAGCGAGGCATTTTAAAATATGGTTCCTCTCCAGAAATGCTCTGACCCCAGTTCTTAGGAGTTCAAATTAGTAAACCATTAGGAGATATTTGAGTGGCTATCAAGTAGAATACTTTGAAGTAATCTAGTCACCTTATAAAACTTAAATGTATTTATTTTTATCTTAGTAGTAGCCAGTCTAATCTGGATGGCCAGTGGCTTTGCATCACTCATACTTCTCATGCTTTCCTGTATTCATCTCCATGAGAACTATAAAATAACAATTCTTAGATATGGAATCCCAATCTTTGCCTGTTTTCTAATTGATTTTTCTTCTGATTTAAGTCTTCTATTTATAGTAAGTGAGATCAGGTATGCATATTAAGGGATTTCCACAGTTGATAAATGAGCCATATTTTCTTTAGGAATATTTCTTTCACCTTTAGAAACAGCATACTTGGAAATCCAGTAGTTGCTAAACTAGTAGTAATAGCTCACTTTTTCCTCCTAATTACAGTTGATTGGCTGGGAAAACAACAACAAAAAAAATCAAGCTCTTAGTTTCAGATTGCTCAAGGCAGACATATTATAGAAATCCACAAACATTTTAAAAAGCATTTTACATTTATATTGCCTTACTGCTGATAGTTTTTGAGTGATTAAATCACGGACTCACATTTCACCACCAGCTGTCATTCAGCTTCCATTTAAATATTTTCTATGTAAGATAAAACTACAGTTCAGCCATCTTAATTAATACCTGTGCATTTAGAGTTCTTGTAGATTAATTTCTGCTGTCATGTAAATATCCTTACTTAGCAGTTACTCCTCATATCATCTGATAGCATGACACCTGTAGATAGCCTAACTGTAGATGCAGGGACAACTTGCAAGAGAATCTTTTTTAAGCATTGGAAAGTTTGTTACTCCTTTAAAAAAACATATTTTAAAATGTCTAAAAATAGTTTACTGGAGACTCCAGTGCTGGTATAGGTATTTATTTCATGGGTTAATTTGGCCATTTAGAGTGATTTATGCGTTTAATAGTATGTCATTTAAAATTACCCTTACCCAAAGGTGAGGGTAACTTCTGTTCACTTTTATTTTAACACATTTTAAAAAAAAATAAGAAATATAAAAATAAGTCTTCAGCTTTTAAATTCTTTTACCAAGTACTCTGACTAAATTATTTGTTTTAGTCATTTATTTTTTGTCATCATTTCTATTCCCTTTACCCTAGATAATTAGTATTAAGCTTTCTAAATTGATTTGCCATCCTGGAAAAATTCTCTTAACACCTCCTAGTACTTCTTCTGCCTTAGAAATTTCTCAGATGTCAAAAGTAGTATATTTAAAGTACTCTGATGAGGCTATTTCCTTTCCCTACCCTGTTATTAGAGTAGAGCATCATGTTCTTTGTAAATCCCTGTTATGTGTGATTGTACATGTATTGAAAGATCTTTTAATCTTGAGAATGGAAATTTATTAAATAGTTTAAGGAAACTCTGATATATTCAAGCAATCATAAGTCTTTACATTAGGAATATAAATAGCTGCCTATTTTAATTGCGTAACATAGGCATCATGTAAAAATATAACGGAGCATATCACAGGACTGCTGTTTAATTCTGGTGTTTGTAGAATGTGCTAAAGTTAGAGAGCTGAGCAGTTCTCTTGTAAAATATGATAGTATACCAGAGCCTCTTCCCTATAGGTCAGTATCACTTGGTACTTTTTTTTTAAGGCCATATATTTTATTTGGAATCAGCAAAATTTTCCATCATTAAGTTTTATTTGAACATATAATTCTTGGCTTATTGGTAATTTTCAGTTTACTCTGAGGATATTTTTAGCTGCTAAAGCAATTATCAGTTAATATATGGATTATGTATAGTGTGGTCTTTGATATATAACATACGTATTTTCCTTTCGTAAACACGTTTATATTTTGTGCTGCTGATTTCTCCCTGCCCTCCTACACACCATCTGTTCACAGCCTCAGTGTGCACCATTATATATGTCACAGGCTAGTGGAGAACCTAGATGAGTAAAGGAACTCACTACTGGAGACCACAGATGAGTCAATAGGTAATGATAGTAAAAGGCAGCCACTAGCTGCCAAGACTAGCTGCCAAGTTAGCAAAATTTGCAGAAAAAGACATTTGAGTTTGAAAATGATAGTTCAGAAGAGATGGGAGTATACACTTTCAGCAAGAGAAAACTGATGGATGTGGATATCATGAGACCTTTGCTCTCTGTGCAGCAAGAAGAAAAACAATTTTTAAAATTTGTATTTTTAAAAACCCGTTGAAGAATTATGTCACAAAGAAGTTTAAGTGAATTAAGTTGAAAAGAAAGATGACCTGTTCTATGACTAGAGACTGGTGGCTACTTGGCATCCCTGGAAACATTAACTGAGTCTCGAGGCATAGCAGGCAAAAGAGCAGGCCTTCTATAGGCAAGGGACCTTTTATGACCCTAGGAGTAGCCAGTTGAACTTTTAATAGCCACATGTGAGTTGATTTGACAGATTAGAAGATGGGATCCTCAAACACAGCTAGTTCACCCCAGATGCCAAATCTCAGGACTTTTACTGAGTAAGCAAGTGATGAAGAAAGTTGAGACTGAGCTAAAGACAGAAAGGAAAGCTCTTAAAGTCTTTCAGTGCTGAGGTCCCAGAGCCTTGCTAGAGGAAGAGACCTGTTTCCATATTCACGTCTTCAGGATATTTGAAACTGGAAGTGAACTGGAAGTAAGTGAACAGGCAACTTAGCTCTAACAAAATAAACTCCTGATTATATTGAGAAGATCAGCTCATCATTCTAGCTGCTTGGCAATCGAAGTGCCTTCTCTGGAGGACAGTATTATCAACTTCATTATCTAATGTTCTTTTATATACAACGTCTGGCAAAAATAAGAATATTGAGAGCCATGAAAGAAAGGAAAGTGGGATTCATAGTCTAGAGAAAAAATAGTTCATATAACCAAATTCACGGATCATCCAGATATTTGAATTAGCAGATAACAACTTTTAGAACAACTGTTATGCTAAAGAATTTGGAGGAAAATATGGTCCTGATTTCATGTTGTTTTTTTTTTTTAACAAAAGCTAATTATTAACTTGATATTTAAGTTGTATAATTTTTTAAACCTTTTAGTTTAAGCTTTTATTCAACTTTTAGTTATTCAACTTTTAGTTAAATAAATTCACTGTTTAAAAAAATTCCGTTTTGAACACTTGTTCAGAGGATGACAATCATAAATTAAGCCAGGCAGTTAGATATTTCAAATAATTTTTTGTGAGCCATGGCCGGTGTGGCTCAGTGGATGGAGCACCAGCTTGTGAACCAAAGGGTTGTTGGTTCAGTTCCCAGTCGGGGCACATGCCTGGGTTGCGGGCCAGGTACCCAGTGGGAGATGTGCAAGAGGCAACCACACACTGATGTTTCTTTCTCCTTCCCTTCCCCCTCTCTAAAAATAAATAAATAAAATCTTCTGTTTTAAAGAATTTTTTGTGAAATAATTAAGGTTATCATGTATGCTATATAGATGCCTATATGTTATATTTTATAGTGTAGAATAAGCATCCCCAGGTGGTTTGAATACCAGCAGAATTTTTAAGATACTACATTCTGTTGAGCCTATGTTTCTCTGCAGTGGTAGAAATAAAATTATTCTGTTTATACCATATAGAAGAGATCATTCTTAGTAGGTCAGCCCTGTTACAAATAGAAGAGTCTATCTTGAGTCTATCTAGCACACGATCAGAATAGCTTGGAAAGTTAAGTCTTCCTTGGGTTGCCAAAGTTGGAAGACGACTGGCCTTCAGTGACAGAAGGGGTTAATTACTGGTTGTGTATGGATTTGAAGGTCTGGAGTTCCTTGCACATCTAAATATGCTTTCTTCTTATCTGCCAATAGGTACAACTGTTACTGCTTTAAAATTGTTTAAGAATCTACCTGTAAGAAAGCAGTTTTACTCAACTGCTAAAAAATGTAAAGATGAAATAAAAAAGGTCCTAGATCTCCTCACAAGCTATGGAATACTTAAACCTGACTTAAGGATTCTCTTTATTCATAACAAGGTAAGTGTTATTGTTCTACTATAGGATTTTTTTTTTTTGGTATATGTAATAAAGGGGCAGTGTATTTTTATCTAAATGAGTTAGGTATATAATCTTGAAAATTTTTTCTGCATTTGTTTAGTTTAACCTTAGTAAATAAAGACTATTTACCTAATATTCATATACAATCTGATTGAATCTGTAGTTCTTAATTTCTAAGATCTGCATTCCACCAACAAACTCTTCCATCCAAGAAATATTTGAGTGCTTCATAAATACGAAGACAAATAAAGATTTGTTCTTTTCCTCCAAGAGTTCACACTTAAGTGACATTTTTAATCATCTATTCTAAACTGTTTCTTTGGAAGAGTTTGTATTTTAAAGGAATCACTACCTCATTTTTTCCATTTTTCAAAGCAGGGCTGATGAGGAACTCTTGTTGATTGATGAATCTCAGAGGAAAGAAAGGTTTACATAATTTCTGATTGTTTTTCATAAAATTCTATATGACTTCCTTGAAATAATTAACAGAAGAAGAGCAGAACCAGAGCAGAAGTGTGAAAGTCTGATGGGTAGTAAGGAATTAACATTGATTAAGGACCTACATAATGCCAGGACCTATGTAGGTGCATTAAACACCTATAGTCCACAGGAACAATCAAGTAAGGTAGACATACCTGTTTTGCAATTGTCCTCTGAAATGCACTTGGGGAGGTTCAGTACTTTTCTCTGTGTTGCACAGCTAGTAAATTATTGTGATGGGATTTTAAACTTAACATGCCTACAGAATTACAGGTCTTTATTTGTATAGTTCTTTTCCAGGTTTCAGAGCACTTAAAATAACTTTGTGAATTAGACAGCATTATTTGTATTTGTGTGGGAACTTGAAGTTCAGAGTGATCAAAGGAATTGTTCTCCCAGAGTAATCAAAGGAATCATTTTATATTTTACAGTAAGTAATAGTGCTTAGGTCAGAACCATTTTCATCCAGTTTTCTTTCTACTCCATATGTTTTTACTTGTTATTAAGAAGACTTTGTATTGAACCAAGCTCCTGTGAAATATTTATGATAACATATTTGGTCATAAAAATGTTAAAAAGAAAAAAGCATAAAGAATAGTCAACCACCTGTTCCTTCTGGCATAGAGCTCAACCAAATGATACCTTAAGGCCCCTTCCAGCTCTACCATGCTGTGATTCCTCAAGATGTTGATGGATGGAGGCTCATCCTGCTAATATAAATAACCCTATGACCTCTTGATCCAAAGGACAGTTAGTAACTAAAAGTTCAATGTACCCAATTAAGAAAAGCTCCAAGACACAAAAAATAATGATCAGGAAGAGAAAATAGATGGAAAACTAAAATATTAAGATAGGAACTATGTATTTATAAAAGTGAGTACAACTAAAGAGAAAAGTCGAGTGAGAGAAAACAATCTAGAATAAAACCAGATTATTGCTTCATGTAATAGAAATGAATACTTAAAGTCAAATGTGAATATCACATATATATATAAAGTTTACAATATATTTATATATATACACACATATATATTTCAAGCTTTGGATAATTTATATTATTTTCCCAGCTACTATAAGATCGTCAGTATAGGTATTTTCTTTTGTGAATGGAAAGAAGGATTTTATAATATACTAATAGACTGCATTTTATTATTTTTAGAGGACAGTGTATCTGAACTTACAGTATATTGAGCAAACGTAAGTCCCTCAATGGCCTTCTGTAATTTCAAGTCCTGGAGAGTGTTATACCATGAAAGTAATGTAAGATTATCAAAAGTCTTACAGTAAAATTAGGTATTAGCTATTATTGCACAATGAAGTCACAGACTAAATTACATCAAGCAGTCTTCAAGTTTTTTTCTCTTAGTACAAATTGTTTTTCTATTTTTTTATTTTTTAATAGTGCTGTTGTGCTTGAAATTTTAAAATATTTTGTCAAACTTCCCAAAAATTACATTGCCACATTTTATTAAATCTTTTTGAACAGTGAGTACAGTTCTGGTCTTAGTCTTTTTCTTTTAAACATGCTAACTTTTATCATACTTTATGTGCTTTCTGAAGAATATTTTTTGCTTAAAATTCAAACATAACTATTGGCATTTTTTCTTTCTTTCTCTTTTGAAATTTCTTTTGCATTAGCAACAAACAATCACATTACACATAATATGAGAAGTACTATTGCTATTTTGACATCTTGGATTAGATAGTGTTCCTTCTTTTTATGAAGGTTTAACCTGCCAAGACATTCTTTGAATACTGATAATGTTAATGTTCTTGCCAGTATGGTTATGTTAGAAAGAGGTGTTTTTCTTCTTTCATCATCATGTTCCTTGAAAGCATATTGAATAATGTGACAGCCAAAGGGAAATAATTTACAAGTGGATTCAATGACTTTATTTAAAGTAGATATTATCTGGAGAAATGTTAGAACCGTTCCTTCGGATGAGCACTGCAGTTTTCAGTTTAGTTGTAATAACTGAAATCCTGTGAAGTCCTGTTACATATATTTTTATTTATAAAGTAGTTATTTTCCAAAATTAGAAGTTTTTCTCAGTCTGATACTATCTGAAACCAACTTAGTATTCTTAGCTGTTTCATATTTACATGAGTAAGTGTATAGATCATGAGTTCAGAACATAATGATAAATGTATAATTTCAGATAAAAGATACTTCTTGACTTTTGTGAATATTTTCTTTTGCAAAAAATAGTTTGTAGTTTTAAAAATTGTTTTGAATTGAATTTTTGTCTTAATAATTAGAAGCCCGCTGATACTGCAAAAGCTGAATTGGTCATTTATGTAAGAAGGTTTTAATTGGTACAAAAGAGAATTGAAGGAATGACTTCCCACATTTCCTACCTCCATGGAACATGAGTGCTAAGGCTTATTGGGATCACTTCATATATCTTTGAGGTTTGGAAGAATTGGTGACACAGCTCTAATGAGCCGTGTTTCCATCAATCTGGGAAGAGGCTACCTTACTCGGTGGGAGAAACTCAGAAAACTGGCAATGGAGATTTGGTAGTGAGTGTAGTGGCTCCCTCTCTTGACATAGTTTTTGGATCTCTAGGAAGGTACTCTTTTGTGGTGGTGGCCATAGATTTTGGAGGGGGTGGTAGCCAAGAATGAGAAGGAAAGGGACACCTTTATTGAATTATAAATTAAAGATCATTGGTAGCTTATTATAATCTGTGCCCCCTACATTTATGGTATTTTCTTTGCATCTTTTTTATTTTACTCTTCTTTACATCTTTTAGCTTTTATTCCACTATTTTTGAATGTCCCACTTTTGTTTCAGCTGTGCAATGAGAAATCAAGGAAAAGTCTTTTGCCCACAATTAGACCATTGTTAAAGGGGCACACCCTCTTCCCCATCCCAACCAGGGTTGTGAAAGCAGTATAGTCAAAGAGAAGTTCCAATTTAGATGAACGGTCATTTAAATGTTCCTTCCTTATGTACAAAGTATTCTTTCAGTTCCAACTTTGAAAGTTTGAGTGGGTTTTGTTGTTTTGTTTTTTTTTTTAATTGATGAAGGCAGGTGTCTCTTCATATATATTTTAAAGTTAGCTTGGGGCTGATTATTAATCATGTGTGTTTGGTTGGAAGGTTTTTTGTTTTTTGCTTTGGATTTTTTTGTTTGGGTTTTTTTATTTTTTATTTTTTGCTACTTGTAAATTAGTGATAACTAAAATTTTTTAAAGTGGTTCTCGTGTTCTGTTCTGTTTGGGGCCAAAGTAGGTTTATAGTTGTGAGTACACAAAATAATTTATTCTTCTATTATTTATTAATTATTGTATTATTTTCCATCTGAACAACTGTAAACCTACTTTGGCCCCACCCTGGATATGGTAAAGATGGGAGATATACATAAATCTGATTTTAGTATATTTGATTTCTAAGTTTGATGTTTATGCACACTGTTAAAGGAGTCCCTGGAGTCCTCCTCTGCTCCCAGTAAGACTTAGTTACTTCTTGACTTTTTCCATAGCGTTTTCTGTATATTTCTATTTTGTCATTTTTAATTTGTTGGCAATGAATTGCATTGCCTCCCTTTCTCAACAACCTCTTTTGGAAGGGAGAGGCATCTAATCAGTATTTCCTTTACTCATGCATAGTGCAGAGTAGAATACTGAATGGATTAGGTAGTGCTGAAATCGAAATACATAAATTTATATAGCACCAGTTTTGAACACTCTGGCCTCTTTTAAACCTTTGTCATACTTTTAATTTGTAAAATGAATCTTTTTTGAGAATTCATTCTTTCAGATTCCCCAATGACCTCTTAGATTTTTACAGAGTATATTCTCACTTGTATCCACAGATATTATTCTAGTTTCTTATTCTTTTCTAACATCTGAGTCACCAATAATGTCTTCATTACATTTAGTCAGAAAATACAATATATAAAGACTTTGGCACAATGGGAGGAAACACTTAACAGTGATACAGTCTCTAATAGCCATCAATTTAATATGTACTATTTCTACTGACTTAGTTAACTAGAACCACATGATTATTCCTTTACAGATCCTCTAACTAAATACATTTTATATACTTAACAATTTATCCTAACACTTCAACACAATAGATTTCTCCTCTGATCAGCAATACCCAGAGAACTCTGCACAAATCTATCTTTTTGAGCTTAGCTCAATAAAAGTTCGTAAATTGATCTCTAAAGCCATAAGAATATATGCTTATATCTTGGGCAATTCCACATTTCTTTCACTTAGAGGTTTAAGGAGATGATTCATATATCAAATCATAAAATAGTAGAAGGTATAAGAATTTCTAGATCTTTACAGCTAGGGAGGACCACTGAAAACCATTTTTGTCATGTGCAAATCTTTTAGCAGATAGAGTATTTTTATTTCTGTCCCTTCCCATTTTATCTTCATGTGATCACACAAGAGTTTGAGTGGATTGTCCAATAACTTAAATGTTGAATACAGTAAAGGGTGACCTAAATTTCACATCTGTTAATTTTAATACAACATTCATTTCTCCTTTGGCTTCTTCACAGCATCTAGACACAGCTTGAGTAGGTGCCCTGGAACAGTTATAATATGGCCTACACTCTGAAAGAGCTTACAGTGTAAGTGAGAAAGTAGATGTGAAAGTGTATGAACATTTAAATAGATGAAAACTAGTTTAATGGTATTGATAATACTATAGAAATTGAGAGGAGGGAACATTTACTTTAGGCTAGAATAGTCAGGGAGGGCTTCATTGTGGATATGTGGAAAAAGACAACTTCTGTCTCTTCCATGCTTCCATCTGTAGGTGTTAAATGGGATTCCGAGAACTCTTACTATCATGGCAAGAACTTAAAAAGTCAGAATTTTGCAGCTGTTAACTGCTTTTTAATTCCTAATCTCATCATGTTGTTTATTCCTATTTATGTCAATCAACTCAAGAAACTTTGGTCTCTCAAATAATTCCTTATCACCCTGGACTTTTACTCTAGTACAAAGCATAACTTTTTCTAACTCTGTCTCTCACACATCCCTATCTCCTAACATGCCCCATTCATGGTAAGTCAAGTAAAATCTCCTGTGTCCTTAGCCTTTTCTTTGATTACATTCTTGCTCTAACTGAAATCTAGTTCTCCCTGAGAGCATCGTATCCCCTGCAGCCTTTTCAAATGATGACTGATTTCTCACACCTATTTCTTTTTTGTCTTTTTTATTTTTTTAATTTTTATATTGTTCAGTTACAGTTGTCCCTGTTTTTTTCCCTATTGCTCTCTCCTGCCCCATCCAACTCCTGCTCCCAAAGACATTCTCCTCCCCATTGTCCTTGTCCATGGGTCCTTGGTACATATTCCCCTTCTTTCCCACATCATGCCCCCCACCCCAATCCTTGTCACTTTCTTCATTTCCATGTCTCTGGTTCTTTTTGGCTCGTTTCTTTGTTTTGTTGATTAGATTCCACTTATAGGTGATATCATATGGTGTTTGTCTTTCACAGCCTGGCTTATTTCACTTAGCATAATACTCTCCAATTCCATCCATACCATCTCGAAAGGTAGGAATTCCTTCTCTCTTTCTGCTGCATAGTATTCCATTGTGTAAATTGACCACAGTTTTTTTTTTTAAGATTTTATTTATTTATTTTTAGAGAGGGAAGGGAGGGAGGGAGGGAGGGAGGGGGAGAGAGAGAGAGAGAGAGAGAGAGAGAGAGAGAGAGAGAGAGACACATCAGTGTGCGGTTGCTGGGGGACATGGCCTGCAACCCAGGCATGTGCCCTGACTGGGAATCGAACCTGCAATGCCTGGTTCGCAGCCCGTGCTCAATCCACTGAGCTACACCAGCCAGGGCGACCACAGTTTTTTGATCCACTCATTTACTGATGGGCACTTAGGCTGTTCCCAGCACTTGGCTATTGTAAATAATGCCGCTATGAATACTGGGGTGCATAGGTTCTTTTGAACTGGTGTTTCAGGATTCTTAGGGCATAGTCCCAGCCGTGGGATCACTGGATCGAAAGGCATTTCTATCTTTAGTTTTTTGAGGAAATTCCATACTGTTTTCCACAGTGGCTGTAGCAGTCTGCATTCCCACCAGTAGTGTTCTCACACCTATTTCTCACATCGTTGTGCCTCATTACTTCAGACCCTTCTTTCTCCTCTCCATCAAAAAATATCAATCAGCTTTGAATTTTACTTTTTAGACTTTTAGATTGCTATCACTCTGGTGAATTTAGTATCCCCATATGTAGTCTTTTGTAGATTCTCAGATCTTTTACCCCTCTCCTCCAGTGATTTTATTCTGTTCCCTGCCTCAGCCATTAATTCCTGTGGCTAAACTATAGTCCTAGGCATTGCCAAAAACTATACCTCCCCCATCATTTCAGTGTTAAGTGTTTTAGTCGCTGACCACCACCTCCTGTCTCTCCAGCTCTGACTCTGTTGGGTCAAATAGAGTCAAAAAATTTTGACTCTATTTTAGACTCTATTTTTGACTCAATAGAGTCAAAAAATCTTTTGACTCTGTTAGATCTGTTATTCTTGATCTTCTGCCTTTTAACTGTTTCTTATCCCTGTTGTCCTCAGTTCTTTCCTTGCCCTGCTTAAATTACATGGTGTTACAAAACAGGAGATGAGTCTGGAAAAGTTGTTTGGGTCTACATTCTAATCTAAAGGACCTTGTGTATCTTAACATGGGAATTTGGACTTCTTGCTAAGTGTCTAAAAGACAATAAAATAAGGAGTTTCAGTAGTAAACTAATAAAATAATTCTCATGGCAGTTGGAGGACAGACCAAATTACGCTTAATAGTTGTGTAATTGAAGAAGCTGGTTTAGCATTCAAGGTAGTTGCACAGAGGATCGCACAGAGAAGAGTGTCTAGCAAGAAAAACATTTCTGATGTAGATGCAATAAAATTTAATGTGCAATTGGAAATAATCTTTCTTATTTTAGAGACTACAAAGAATGAGTGTCTACAGTCTCCTTTTGAAAGTTATGCTAAGATTATGTTTTTTAATTTTTATTTGCTTTTAAAATATATCTTTGCATGATCCAAAAACCAAAATGTATGAAAAGGTAGAGTAAAAAGATTACTTATCTTTGTCTCTCATCTTTGTCTTTAGCTCTTATTAGCAACCATCGCCCTCCCCTCCCAAACATGGTAAAGTTAGCAACTTCTTTGTAACTTTCAGGGGAAGTAACTATGCACACTCTATTCCAAAAATGAATATAAAATAAGAAACATTTAAGCAGAGTAAAAGTAGTGATAAGAGATTTTAAATTCAGAATTGTGCTGAATATACTTTACCAAGATAGAATTCTCCTTAAAAATCTGAGGCTACTTAGCAAGAATAAAATCATAATTTATTATTCTAATAGAATGTGATATTCTTTAACAATTGTATTGATATTATGATGGAATAATCATAATTTTATACTGAATTCAGAATGTTTAGTACTATCTTAGCAATAAGCTTCTGTAGGTAGTATCATTTCATATTGTCAGTGTGGGGAAAAAACTCCTGTTTCCTATAATTTTTTGTGCCTCTGCCCTTTACTGAACCAGGCTCAGTACAAATACATATCCTGGAGTAGATAGAAGTAGATGCAGATGAGTTATATCAACTTGTAAGACCTTGGAAGTAGTTAAAACTTCTTAGGCCCTGGCTGGTGTGGCTCAGTGGATTGAGTGCAGCCTGCGAACCAAAGGGTCACCAGTTCGATTGTCAGTCAGGGCACATGCCTGGATTGCTGGCCAGGTCCTCAGTGGGGAGCACTCGAGAGGCAACCACACATTGATGTTTCTTTCCCTCTCTTTTTCCCTCCCTTCCCCTCTGTTTAAAAATAAATAAATAAAATCTTTTTAAAAAAGTTTAAAAACTTCTTAATACATCTCTGCACATAATTTGCACTAAAAGTTTGTTTGCACTCTATAGAACCAATATGTATACTTTTTATTTTGTATTAATGAAGGAGTTTCCTTTGCTCAGGCAGTCTTATTGGCATTGCCTTTTTTAGTTAATTATGTATCATCTGTGTACAACCTCTTTTTCTCCATTATCACAAATTGCCTTCACAATTGAGGTTTGCTAATTAAATATTGAGTATTCTCATCTAATTTTATTTCCTTCAAATAGTATATGTCAAGTAGGAAAAGTGGCAAGATACGTTTACATATTATCTTCATTTAACTACATGGTGTGCATGTAATAATATATTTTTGATTGAGGTGTTTTTTGCACTGTCATCATACTGACTAGAGTCAGATTCTTACTTGGCACCTCCAGATGCTTCAACTTTGTGTGACCTAGATAGAAAACATATGGGGGCATGTGTGTGTATTTTTAGCATGTATTAACCTTTCGGCCTAACAGCCAAATATATGAAAAACTTCAGGAAGTGACAAGAAAATTTCTGTTTTGGAAAATAATATAGGATTGATTAAATGATAAAGCAAACTAAAAACTATTTGCTGAAGAAAATGTATTTAAAAGTTTAGTTTCTTCTAGATCCTTCACTTTTAATTATCACATTTTTTTTGGTTCAGTTCTTTAATATTGTTGTGAAAATGAATCTTCATTGCCTAATTGTGAAAATTGAATTTGTTGGTAGACTTCTGTATCATTTATTGCTAGGACAACTATAACTAGTTTTAAAAATGCTTCTAAATTAGCCCCTTTCATGCAATAATTGCCTAATGTGAAATAATATTCTAATCCAACAGTGTTGACTTAAAACAGTTTTGTTTACATTCAGTGGTTTTCATGTGTCATAGCTTTTTAGGACCCACTTCCTGAATAATCAACAAAGATTTATATTATAGGCACCACATGAGGCATCACTCTAATATAAATTAAACAATATGATGTTTACATTAGAAGGATCCCAGGCATTTTTTTTAAGATTTTATTTATTTATTTTTAGAGAGGGAAGGGAGGGAGGAAGAGAGAGAGAGAGAAACATCAATGTGCAGTTGCTGGGGGCCGTGGCCTGCAACCCAGGCATGTGCCCTGACTGGGAATCGAACCTGCGATGCTTTGGTTCGCAGCCCGAGTTCAATCCACTGAGCTACGCCATCCAGGGCTGGATCCCAGGCTTTATAGATGTATTCGGTGTGCAGAAATTTTAAAACATAAGTTTTCTTGAAATACTTCCTTTACTACTTTATTTCTAAAGTATATTTTATATATATGTATGTCAGCATCAGCTAGTGTAGCTTTGAAGAGATAAATTTTCTGTGAATATTTTTTAATTCTCACCCAGGGATATATTTTTTTTGGTTTTAGAGAGAGAGAAGAAGGGAGAGAGTAAGAGAGGGAAATACCAGTGTAAGAAAGAAACATTGATTGGCTGGATACCTGCCATACACATCCCAACCCAGCATCGAAATGTAACCGTAGCCTAGCTATGTGCCCTGACTGGGGATTGAACCCACAACCTTTGGTGTAAAGGATGACACTCAAACCAACTGAGCAACCCTGTCAGGGCTGTGAATAAGTATTTATTGCTCAACTATTTTTAGTTAAAAGTAACCTTCAAAATGGAAAGCATGAAGCAGTGGCATCTCTCTCCAATATAATTGCAGATTATTTAGAACTTTACCTACTTTCTGTTATGTTGAATATTGCCCCTTAATGCCCATCTGCTGGCTAGCTTAAAATAATAGCAGAAGCTATAATAGCAGAAGCCAGCACTTATTTGTTTTTTTACACAAACACACAGGAAGCACAAAGATTACAGTCCAGCAGTTCCTCAAAAATAAACAGATACTCCATTACCTAATAGTTCCACTTCTTGGTATATATCCAAGAGAAATGAAAACATGTCCACACAAAGACTTGTACATAAATATTCCTAGCAGCATCATCACTTATAATAGCCAAAAAGTGTAAACAATGCAAATGTTCATCATCCAATGAAAGGTAATTGTACTGTATATCCATACGATGAAACTGTATTTAGCCATTAAAAAGGAATGAAATACTGATACAACATGGGTAAACCTTGAAAACATGGCGCTAAGTAAAAGACGCCACTCACAAAAGATTTGTGATTATTGAATGTATGATTGCATTTATATGAAATACCCAAAGTGGGCAAATTTATAGAGGCAGAACTTAATTTAGTGTGATTACTTGGGGTGAAAGTGGGGGAAATGGGAGTGACTGATAATGGATACAGGGTTTCTTTTGGAGTGATAAAATTGTTCTAAAATTAGAGTATAGTGGTAATTGCACAACTCTGTAAATATACTAAAAACCATTGAATACTTAAAATGGGTGAATTGTAATTGTGTGTGAATTATATCTCAATAAAACTTATATTGTTTAAAAAAGAAAGAAAAGCAAAGGTTGCTTTGAATTTCCTAAAGCAAAGTTGTAAAAACATAATTTCTGATGTGTTTATAGTATGTCAACCAGCAGTCTGAATCTTTAAAAACAAAAAACTAGTTTTCAACTCCAATTGACTGACTTTCCTCTAGAAAAATGTATTATTTTCTTCATTCCTCCAACAAATTAGTGTTTATTGGCCCCTGCTGGTTATCTGACAGTGTTCTTGGTACCAGGGACTCATTTACATTCCTGATTCTTCTTTTCTTCACCTTCACGTGCAGTCACCATGTCACATCAAATTGATTTCATATTCTTTAGTCTATGATTGCTAAACCCTGTGACCACATCTCTGTTCTAACCTTGGTCTCTATTTCTTTCTCCTTAAAAACATCATTGTTTTTGTACCATCATGTCCTGTGGCTCTTCCTGTGTCTGTGGCCACTCCTTTTAAGTCTTCTTCCTCTGCCTGCCCCTCAAATGTTGATGTTGGTGTTTTCTTTTAGGCCCTTTACACATTTTCCTCTGGATTTAGGATGTGCTAAATGAGTATTTGTTGAATGAATGAATTGATGGTTTGTCAAGAGATTTAACTGTAATTGGACCTTGTTAACTGAAGAAATTGCAATATACCTGATCATGCTCTTCACTGCCAGACTTTGGTCCATGCTTCTCTTAAAACTACCCTACTACATACTTGCAGTGAAAGAAAAAAAAATGCAAGCTCATTATTCAACTTCTGAGTTTATGAGGTTCAGGTAGCTTTTTGTAAGTTCTCTGCATATAAAAGGTAATTACGAAGGTAATTTTAGAGAGCACACATTAGCACAAATTTTTATACCAGTTTGACTATTTATATAAATCTTACAGTATAGCTCTCCATCCTTAAAAAATAATACCTTGGAGTAACAATTTAATTTACATATAGTCTGAGCTTTATACTCTGAATTTTAGAAGAAAAAGAAAATCAACATTTAATGAAACTGTTTTATGCCAGGCACTGGTTTATGTGTCTGCCACCATTATATATTTTCATCTTTCAGCAACTCTGGGAGATTAATGTTCTTGGTGGTCTTGTGGAGAGGAGAAAACTGAAGCTAAGGGAAATAAAGTAGATTGTACACTGCATCGGACACAGGTTCAGAACCAGCACTCGGTCAGATTTTGTATACATCTCTTCTAAATGATACTGAAAATATAAACTAGGATGAAGGCTAAATATAGATGGTATAAGTACTTGGGTATGGTAAATCTAAATTGTGTTGAAAGTTATCTGTGTCTTTTGTCCCAAGGCAGTTATTTGGCAGAAAACTAGAGTATCAAATCATAAGATGGCTCTCATGTCTGTTCTGGGGACTGCTGTTATGGGCAACATGGAGTCCTTTCAGTACCACTCTGAAGAATCTCAGGTAAACAACAAAAATGTTCTTTAAAAATTTGAATTTACCAGTGAAACTGTTAACGTATTTCCCTGTTGGGGGTTTGGAGTGGCAAGAGGGTTTTTTGTTTTGTTTTTAACATTTTTATCAAATATGTATATAAGGTAAAACACAGGAAAGATGCAGAATGCTTTTTTTAAAAATAAATCTTTATTTTTTTTTATTTCATTTATGTATTTATTTTTAGAGAGGGAAAGTGTTAGGACAGAAAGAGAGGGAGAGAAACATCAGTGTGTGGTTGACTCTCACGTGTCTCCCACTGGGGACCTGGCTCGCAACCTAGGCACATGCTCTGACTGGGAATCGAACCAGTGACCCTTTGCAGGCTGGTGCTCCATCCAGTGGGCCACACCAGCCAGGGAGATACAAAGCTTTATATTAAACTTCTTGCGTCATTTCTCCTTTTTGTATATTCTCTTTGTTATTTTTTTTTATTTTAACTATTGTGCTTACATTAATTTTTTTTAATGATTTTCAACTTAGGATCTTTCCTACTTTCCACTATGAAAGAAAAAGAATTGAGCTCTTACCTTTGTTTTCCCTTTCTTGTTCTAAATATATACTAAAACTTTTTTTTTTTTAAATCTATCACCTTCAGTGTTTCTTGAGTCCCTGTAATATTGGATGTGGTAATTAAAATCCCCACTCTTATTTTTACTCTTATTTTGCCTTTTCTTCTCAGTCATGTCAGCTCTATTTTTATGTTATCAAGCTTATATTTTCTTATATAATCACTTTAAATCGCCCATCTTTTATTTGAAGATTTATTCTAAAAGTTAAAAGTTTATATGGAGTATACATTACTACATCAATAACCTTCAGTGCAAACCCAAATATGTGCTAAAATTACAGTTCCTCTGTAAGGATCCATTTTTATGTCTCTATGCCATAAAAATGAGAATATTTCTGTTGTCCCAATTAAATGGAATCTCTGTTTTTCTACCATTGTTTTTTCTGGGCTTTCCAAAAGTTTTTCTTTTATTAAGTGAAGAAACTGTCTTCATCATGTCAGCAATAAAATCCAGCTCTTTTAGTTACTCTAGCTATAACTGATAACCCATTTCAATCCATTCTTTTTGAACACATTGTTCCTAGAACCCACTCATTTTGCATTTGGAGTGTTTGTGTGTAATGCATTCTGCACAGTTCTCATTGGGGGCTTTCTTTTCATAGAAGTACTGGTTGTTTCTACTGTTTCTGTATTCCATGCCTTGCTCTTTTTTGACATTAATTCTCATTTTTTTCATTGTTGTCAGTTACAGTGTAACATCCACAGAAAGAGAACATGGGAGGTAAACTTTCATGTATGAATGACTTTATTTTGCATTTTCTGTTCTGGATACTCTGGTAGACATACAATTCTAGATTAAAAATAATGTTTTTTCAGAACTTTGAAGACACTGAGTATCTTTGACCATCCATTATTGCTAATGGAAGATTAATAAATTCCAGTTCTTTCTTTCTAGGCAATGTTTTTTTCTACCTGAAAGTACTTCAGCTCTTCATCTTTGTTCTTAAATTTTACAAGAATGTATGTAGGTGTATGTCTTTTATTATACATTTACTTATTATGTTTAGCCCTTGGTGTGAGACCTTCTGAATCTGAACTCATTTCTTTTTCAGTTCTGGGTTATGTACTTTGATCTGTCATCACTTTCATAATTTCTTTGTTTTTTATTGAAGGCCTTCCTGTTGTTGATTAGGACCTCTTATATTTCTCTTGGATTGTTTGTTTTTTGTTGTTTTTGTTTTTAAGTTTTCCTTTTTTCTGTGAGTTTTTGGAGATCTGATTTTTTTATACCTTCTACTGATTTTTTTATTCTGGAAGTTTTATGTTTAATTTCAAAGAACATTTTAAGGTTGTATTGCTTCTTCATTACTTTTTATTGTTTTATGGATATAAAGTCTTTGTTCATTTCTGTTTTTTAATTATTTTTCCCTTGAATAATTTCTTTTTCTTAGGAGGTCAGTTTTGTTTTGCTTATCAGGTCTCTTTCTTCCAAGCTGCTCCTTCTCTTGCGATCTTTTCCTCTGAATAGCAAGTCTAATTGGGAACTCAGTGTTTGTGGCTGGACTTACTGTCAAGCTCCACTTACATATTAAGTAATCAAGATCCTGGTCCCGTTCCTGGAGTCTGGGGGAGTCACAAGTGCCATTTTGGGGTTAAGGTTTACTCTGCAACCATACTAAGTGCCCTGGGAAATTCATTTTATCTCTCTCCTTCCCCTCCCTTCCCTTCCCTTTTCTTTTTCCTCCCTAGCACTAAATTAAAGTGTCATTGGTTAATGGAATATTGCCCCTTTTCACTTTCTTTATAGAAGAACCCTTTTGTATGTTCTTCTTGGGTGTCTGCTCACTTTAAGCCTGAAGCTCTCTGTTGTACTCTTCCCTTTTTTCTTAATTTGTTGAATCTCTATTCTACTACTAGTTCCCCTCCTATCCTCTTTTCAGTATTATCATTTTAGTAGAGTCTTAGATGGGACATTATGCTAAATTAATGTCTTAAAAATTCACTCTGCCCTAGGAACAATTCAGGGCAGCCTTAGTGGTCAGTTGTAGTGCCTGGAGCATGGCCATAATCTGACATGGATCCTGTTTTTTCCGGAACTTGCTTAGTAGCTTCATAGTTTTGACCTACCCAAATGCTACCTTAGACTGGTTATGATAGCTGACTTGGGATAGTAAGGGTATTGTCTAAATTCCCATGGGTTCCCTCTGGCTCATGGGACTTTATTGCCTACACTGGTAACTCAGGAAGCTTGTGACAGGAGATCCATACTTGATGTCTGTGATATCATGCTCTAGAAATTCTGACTACCATAGTTTGATCTGAAGACCTGCAGCATTAGCATCACCTGGAAGCTAACTGTTATAGAAATGAAGAATCTCAGGTCTCATCCTAGACACACTGAATCAGAATCTGAATTTTAACAAGATCTCCAGGTGCACACTGAAGTATGGAAAGTACTCGTTTAGACCTTGGTGAACTATGGTTCCATGTGCTGGCAGGACTATCTTGTAAGCGAGTCCTGCAGTTGGGAATTACTTTTCTGATCTTTCTTGATTGAGATGTGTTGCCAGATCTATGTTTGCCCATTGACTTTTAAAAAAAATCTTTTATTGAATTAGAATTGCGTAAGGGCTGTTAGTGATAAATGATAGACACCAGAAGTTTTGGTGCACCATCATGTGGTTATTTTTTGCATGGAGGAATGGGAGAATTTGGAATGTGTTGCTTAGTGGCTCCAATTCCATGGGCTATTAGAATGATAGATTTTTTAAGTGTCTCTCTGGTGAGAGTAATTATCTAATCAAATACCTTCTTCTGTTGTGCACTGTATGTCTGAATGGGTGTTATTTTGTGTTGTTACCAGCCAACCATCACCATTCTATGCTTTTTGGGCTTGGAAGGAGAGTTGTTTTATATCATAGTTTCTTTGACCTTTTCTCATTTCTGGCCAAAAGCAGTCTTAAGTTGTTTGCCAGCTGCTAATGGTTACCCATCTCACCGCATTCGGTTTTGAAACTTAGTTACCAAGGCTCCTTCACTGGACTGGGATGGTAGATATATAGGCCATAGGAAACTTTGGGTATAGAGAATCTTGATATATCTCTTCCCATAATGTTAAAGGTCAGTTTTCTTTCTACAGGAACTTATCTTGAGAAGAATCTCCTAATTATGGATGGTGGCCTTAGCTGTACCATTGCTGTGGTAGCACTTACTAGGCGTTTCCCAGTGTGGCTTTGTTGTCTTGATGGAGTTCCTCCCGTTTTGTTTTGAGGTTTTTTTGACATCTGTCTTCTCTTTGATATTTTTTTCTCTGCATTACTCCATGCTAAGTCTGGGTGAATTCCTCAGTACTCCCTGATTTTTATTCCCATAACTATATGTTATTTCTAGGATTCAAAATTTATTCATTTTCCTCTTCTAAATTTGATTTATAGCTATTAGTTTTTATTTCTTTATCTTCTGGCTTATTTTTAAGTGGATTATGGTATACATACTAATTTCATGTTGCTTTATCATTTCTACTCTCCTGAGAAAATATTCTCATTCTCTGCTATTTTATGTGCTGTGAAATTTTAATTTGCAAAATCACCTTGAATGCAGGTTTATCACTTTTTTGTTTTGATTTTTCCCCTTCCTGGTTTTCCCTCCCCATAATTTGGCAGATAACCACTCCTTTCTCAGCCCCAGTTCAAAATCAGGGGTTCTATATTAGTAGTTTATGCCTTTCATCCTGCCAAGATTTTAGGGAGTCCTTTTCCTAACTGACTTAGCTTAGCCTTATTCTTTGTTTTGGAGTTGTATATGTTCTTTTCTTGTGACTTTTGCAAGCAGCTCCAAACAGTGATTACAGTGTTTATTAAGCATTTTGGGGAGATGGAGTGGAGAAAGGGTATCTGAGTCACCCATTTCAAATGGAAAGACTGGTTTCAGTTTCCTGCTTTTTATGGAAGTGTTTTCTGTTTCCATACCAGAATTTCATTTCCAGCTGACATAGCCAGTTTCTGATGCTCTAACAGAAACCCCTGGTGGGTCTGTTGCTCTGGGTTCTTTTGCTTGCCACCAATAAGAACTGTGGCTCGCAATGCCAGAGTTTGGTAAAAAGGAAAGGAATTAATTTAATTTTAAGTTAAACAGGTTTAGAGTAATGGTGGAATTTTCCATTAAGTCCCACTCTCTTTGAATGCCCACAAATACACACAGTCCTGCCCCCCCCACCTCCATCTCACCCCCAACTCCCTGCCCGGCTAAGAGCATGCCAGACAGGAAAGAGCATACCGCCTTTCAGGAAATTAAAAAAAAAAAAAAAACTCCACAGCTCACTTCTCCCTGTTCCTCCTAGTAAGCCATGCTGGGCTGCATAGGCCTCCCCCAGTTACCAGCACTACCAGCCTTGTTGCCACGACCTCCTGTTCTTAATCCAAAACTGTGTGGCATTTCTTCTGGCCGCCCGCAAGGGTCTTTTCAGTCTTTCTATCCCTTTTGAGCCACACAGTCTAGCAAGGTCCTGTGGCACATGGCTGCCAAGCTTTTTGTTTAAATGCTGGCCTGGCATGCTCCTCCTTTACCCCATTTCCGACTCTTCCGGCAATCAGCTATACCTGCTAGCACTCCTGCATTTTTCATCCCACTGGGCTGCCATTGTTAGTCCCAGCAGGTGTGGCCCCTTGGGGTTGAGCAAACCATTTCCAAGCTCTCACAAAGTTGTTGTAACTTGGGGAGCTGCCTCCTAGCTACATCATAGGTCAAAGTCACACCCATCTCCCTGACCCAGGCAAACTATTCAGCATTACTATGAAGCTAGACTGCTGTTATTGATAATGCAGAGTAACTCTCAATAGCCCTGATTCATGTCTCCCATCCCCCAGCCAAGTTTATGGGGAATAATCTATATTCCCGGATACCCCAAGTTCTGGACCTTGTTCCAGACCTGTTACAATACTAGAGCACAAAGCCATCATGCCCTGTTACATTTTGACTTCAGCCATCATACCCTGTTATATTTCACAAAGATGTTTGTCATTTAAAAAACTGGTTCGGTCTTTCAAAATTATTGTAAAAACCTATTTTATCTCTCAGTGCTAAGTATTTGCAGTTGGGATGGGGAAGAATGAAATTTCTACATGACTTATTCCATAATCCTGACCAGAGTATTTAAATTAATTACTTTAGAAAGATAACTCCATGGTGTACTAGAGGTTTACTGAAATATGAGAAAAAGTAGTGTTAGCAGACCAGTCAGGGTTACTTCAACAGAATCAGAGTAGAAGAGAGGAGATGGGTTTGACCAATTTGGTAAATAGCTAGGCTCTTTATCTAATTTTTTATTTTGTTGTACTGATTTGATATCTTATAGACATTCTTTTCCATGAACAAGCCTTATGTTCACTTTTTATAGCATTTTATAAGATGGTGCTGTTTGATTTTACTTTTTCATATAACTAAAATATAATTTGTTAGTTCTTAACATTATCCTAACCCATTTTTAAAAGCTCAGTATTTTGGAAGGAATAGTAATGATTCAGTGGCCAACCAAGGTGGTATCAAAGGAAAACACTAGCAGTATTAACAATTACTTCTTTATTTTGTTCTTCATAATTACCTATTTGGAGCAGACTTTTTTTTTAATTTACAAACCCAGTAAGTTTTTTAGAGACTACATAGGCTCTCCCTGATGCTCAGCAGGTGTTTTAAGAAGGGTCTCATGTTACCTGGTTAATTATACAACCATTTATAAGTGCTGTGAAGTTTTACAGTTAATTAAGTAGTATCATTTTGTAATGGGTTATCCAGCTTTATTAATTTACTTTTTAAGATTGACACAATTTGGCACTGTGACAATAATGCACTTAGCGTTCTAAAATTGGTAATATGTCTTCCTTAAACACTTATTTCCAAACCCAGTAATAGCCGTAGACATAGGTGGCAGCCTACAGGCTGTGTTAAGGAGCCTTATGGTTTCTGCTTAACTAAAAATAGCGCCCCATTGATTCTCTACTTTTCTAAACCAAAGCTGAAACTCAACTATTAGTTTTTTCACAGATTAGTAGCACATCTGGTTCCATTTGTTTCAGGCAAGAAATTATAGGCCTGTATTTTACTGTTACTTTTTTTCCCCCATCCATTTCTTGCCTGTAAGGTTTCTTTTATTTTTTTTTAAGTATTTTTAATTGATTATACTATTAGTTTTCCCAATTTCCCCCCTTTATCCTCCCTCGGCCGTGCCCCTCTAATCTTCCAGCATTCCCCCCTCTTAGTTCATGTCCATGGGTTGTACATATAAGTTCTTTGAATTCTGTTTCCTATACCATTCTTGACCTCTCCCCATCTATTTTATGCCTACCAATTATGCTTCATCTTCCCTGTACCTTTTCCCCCCATTCCTCCCTTCCCCCTCCCCACTGAAATCCCTCCATGTGATGTTCACTTCTCTGATTCTTTTCCTGTTCTAGTTGTTTGCTTAATTTTTAATTTTGTTGTTTTTCTTTTATTTTAGGTTCATTTGTTGATAGTTGTAAATTTGTTGTCATTTTATTGTTCACATTTTTATCTTCTTTTTCTTAGGTAAGTCCTTTTAACATTTCATATAATAATGGCTTGGAGATGATGTACTCTTTTAACTTGTCCTTATCTGGGAAGCACTTTATCTACCCTTCCATTCTAAATGATAGCCTTGCTGGATAGAGTAATCTTGGATGTAGGTCCTTGCCTTTCACAACTTTGAATACTTCTTCTGAGCCCTTTCTTGCCTGCAAGATTTCTTTTGAGAAATCAGTTGACAGCCTTATGGGAACTCCTTTGTAGGTTATTCTCCTTTCCTCTTGCTGCTTTTAAGATTCTCTCCTTGTTTTTAATCTTGACTAATGTAATTATGATATGCCTTGGTGTGTTCCTCTTTGGGTCCAAATTCTTTGGGACTCTCTGGGCTTCCTCAGCTTCCTGGAAGTCTATTTCCTTTGCCAGATTGGGGAAGTTTTCCTTCATTATTTGTTCAAATAAGTTTTCAATTTCTCACTATTGTTCTCCTTCTGGCACCCATATAAATTGGATATTGGAACATTTCAGGTTGTCCCAAAGGTTTGTAAGTCTCTCTTCACTTTTTTGAACTCTTGTTTTTTCATTCTGTTCTGGTTGGATATTTATTTTTCCCTTTTGTTCTAAATCGTTGCTTTGAGTCCTGGTTTTTCCTTCCTGTCACTGTTGGTTCCCTCAGTATTTTGGTTAATTTCCTTTTGGGTATCTTTCATTTGTTTTTTTCATTTTTCAACCAAGCTCAGTCAGCTCTGTGAGCATTTTGATTACCAGGGCTTTAAATTCTCCATCAGATAGGTTGGCTATGTCCTCATCGCTTAGCTCTCTTTCTGAAGTTTTGCTCTGTTCTCTCATTTGGGCTGTATTTCTTTGTCTTGGAGCACCTGTTAAGTTGTAAGAGGGCAGGGCCTTAGCTATTCACCTGGGCAGAGCAATCCTCCTTGCTGTGTTGCACACTGCCTGTCGGGTAGGGGCCAGAGAAGGAACAATGCAGCTTGCCCACTCATCTCTAGCCCACTTTCCAACGAACTTCTGTGTGAGTCTGGGAGTTTCTCCCACCGTGGCAACCCCCACTATAGTCCACGGTGAGCTCTGAGTCTCAGTTTCACTTGAAAGTGAAGCTGAGCCCTGCACCACTTGTCCTCTGCCTCCCCTCAGTTTTTCTGAGCTGGTCTCATCTGTATGGTCCACAGCCTCTCCATGGTTTTTCTGAGCCAGCCCTGCACACTATAGGCCTGTATTTTAAATAAATTGACCAAGATCACATAGCTAGTAGTGGAGCCACGATTTAAATCATGTCGCCCTGGCTCTAAACTGTATTCTTAATGATTTCATTATTTTTAAAGGTAAAAGTAGGAGCATTTTTCTTGTCTCCTGTTCCCTCATTGTCTCTCTTTTGGTATTTGTTTCTGGGATCTTTTTTCCATTTTTTTCCTTCTCTTCATACATTTGTAAAAAGAAAGAATGCATAAAAATAATTGACTTGTTTGTACAAAAGTTCTCTAAACAAAAAATAAGGTAAAGTACAACACTACAATCAATGTCAAAGAGCAAGAGATTTTTAACACAGAAATGAAAACCCAGTAAGATTGGCTTCACAGCATACTCAGAATAACTATAGGAACAGCCACTTCTTTACAAGAAAAGGTAGCTAAAATGAAAAGGAAAAATAGCCAGAGGAAAGTCACAATATGAGGAAAGAAAATTTTACAAGACAGAATTTAAAGTTGAGCAGAGGGCAGTATTTATGTCTGGTGGCAGTAAGCTGTATGCCCATTCATGAAGCTTATATGAATGCCACTTTTTCCTTAAAGTAGAATTGCAAAAAGAAAGAGTTAGAGGCAGAAAACATGAATTTAATATACTTCAATATTTTATTTAAGGTTAATTCTTAAGGCATGGTTATCAGAGAGTATATGGCTCTTTAGGTCATAAGATAAAAATCTATTTTTTTATTTTTGAATAACTTTTATCATATTGTATATAGCTAGACCCATGGAACCACATTAATTGTTGTCAATGCATATTAATTCTGTAATTACAATTACAGATTTACCTAACTGGATTTCTTCCAAAGCATGATGCAGACCACTCTTTCACAAGCCTTTCAACCCCAGAAAGGAGTTTTATTTTTATAAACAATCGACCAATACACCAAAAAGACATATTAAAGGTAATCTGTTTTAGAAAAAAAGTTATCGTTTGTATCAGAAATAAAAAGTAGCTCTTTTGTTTGTTAACGTATTATAAGGATCACTTCTAAGACTTTGCTCTAAAATAAGGAAAAGGAGAAAAATACAGTAACATTTATTAAGCATTGTTTTAGGTACCTTACTTATGGTGTCTGATTGACTCTTCTCAACTATGTGATAAAGTAATTTCCTTATTTATGATGAAAAACTGAAATGTTAGTCACTTTTTTGACCATATAGCCAGGAAGTTAGAGTTAGGATTTGAACTCTGGACTTTGACACTATGATCTTTAACTATGAAGCCAGTTACACTGGACTTTGTACTTCTTGATGAATGCTTATACTTCTTTCATAGAGGATCAAGGCCTCTAAGTGAGTATTACTATTTAGGTACTGCTTTTCCTAATAAGCAGTTACATCCACTTAGTTGAATAAACTCCTTCTGGTAGTATTTTAAGGATGGCAATATATCTATGTGATTTTTTTCTTTTTTTCATTACATATATTTCTAGTTAATTAGACATTATTACAATCTGAAGTGCCTAAAGGAATCTACTCGTTTGTATCCCATTTTCGTTCTGAAAATTGATGTTCCTACAGCTAATGTGGATGTCAATTTAACACCGGATAAAAGTCAAGTATTGTTACAGAATAAGGTACCTTTTTCAAATAATTTTTTGAATGTATGCTATTTATAAACTTAAACAGTCATAACAAGTTTTGTGTGACAAAGGAGATTTACTTGTTTATACATATTTTTACTACATATTATTTTAAATCTTGTCTATTTTTATAATTTATCTTAACATTTTCATCTGTATCTTTAGGAATCTGTTTTAATTGCACTTGAAAATCTGATGACGACTTGTTACGGATCACTACCTAGTACAGATTCTTATGAAAATAAGAAAACAGATGTTTCCTCAGCTGACATGGTTGTTAGTAACACAGCAGAAACAGATGTGCTTTTTAATAAGGTGGAATCATCTGGTAGTAATTATTCAGATGTTGATACATCAAGCATTTCTTTCCAAAATGATATGCATAATGATGACTCTGTAGAAAACACTAATTGTTTAAATCATCATATATACATTGGTGACCATTGTGATGATCATTTTATTAGTGGAAATTCTAACATTGATAAGAACACTAAAAATATATCTCAGGAGATCCCAATGAATAATTTATTATGTGATGACAACCAGAAGAAATACAGTGAAACTTGTTTTGTACCTTCTGTTAAACATGCTCAATCAGAAATTGGCAATAAAGGCCATATAAATGAGAGTGGGAAAAATGAGGACGAATCAGTTCCTGCAAAGTCTTTGGAAATTTCTGCAGATGACTGGAGCAAGGGAAATGCACTAAAAAATTCAGTGGGAGAGAACATTGAACCTGTGAAATTTTTAGTGCCTCAAGAAAACTCAGCATGTAAAGAAAGTAAAAATAATAATCCAAGCCCTAAACAAAAGAATCTCAGTGAAGTTTCCTATAACAAAAAATCAAATGTGGTAGATGACAAATCTGGACAGCTTACAGCTTACGATTTAATTAGCAGTCATGTAATCAAGAAACCCATGTCAGCAAGTGCCCTTTTTGTTCAAGATCATCGTGTTCAGTTTCTCACAGAAAATTCTAAGACCAGTTTGGAGGATGCAACACTACAAATTGAAGAACTGTGGAAGACATTGAGTGAAGAGGAAAAACTGAAGTAAGTTTCCAGAGTTTTCATGTGACCTGAATGTTCAGATATTTCCATCTACTGGGTTAACAAAAAAATTTTTAACTTCTTATTTATGGAAAAACAGAATGGAAAATGCCTTTTGACTTAGCTAAAGAGTACCTTTTTTGGCATCACTTTTTTGGTTAGAGGTTTTTAGTTTTGTTTTTTGTTTTGGTACAAGCCATTACTATTTATTTAAAATTTTTGACATTTTTGCAGATTTAATTCAGTGCTGTTAAAGCTGTCCCTTATTCAGTAGCAAGGCTCCCTTCAAAAGTCTTTCTTTCTTTTTTATTATTTAGGTACAATTGTCTCCATTTTCCCCTGCACCACTCTCCCCTACCACACCAACCCCCACCTCCCACCCTTAATCCTATCTTCCTTTGGTTTGTCCATGGGTCCTTCATACATTTTCCTTGACAACCATTCCCCTTTTCCCCATTATTGCCCTCCCTTCTCCCCTCTGGTTACTGTTACTTTGTTATTTATTTCATTGTCTCTGGCTATATTTTGCTTGCTTGATTATTTTGTTGATTAGGTTCCACTTAAGAGGTGAGATCATATGGTATTTGTCTCTCACCTCCTGGCTCATTTCACTTACCATATTGCTCTCCAGTTCCATCCATGCTGCCCCAAAGGGTGGAGCTCCTCCTTTCTTTCTGCTGCATAGAATTCCATTGTGTAAATGTACCATAGTTTTTTGATCCATTCATTTACTGATAGGCACAGAGGTTGCTTCGAGTACTTGGCTATTGTAAATTGAGCTGCTATGAACATTGGGGTGCATAGGTTCTTTTGAATTGGTGTTTCAGGGCTCTTAGGATATAATCCCAGCAGTGGAATTGCCAAGTCAAAAGGTAGTTCCATTTTTAGTTTTTTGAGGAAATTCCATATCATTTTCCACAGTAGCTGTACCAATATGCATTCCCACCAACAGTGCACTATGGTTCCCTTTTCTCTACAACCTTGCCAGCACTTGGTTTGTTTATGATGGTCATTCTGACTGGTGTGAAGTGGTATCTCACCGCTTGCGGTGTTAATTTGGTTAACACCAGTTGTGGTTTTAATTTGCATCTCTCTGATCGCTAGTGATGATATGCATCCTTTCATATGTCTCTGGACCCTCCATATGGCCTCCTCAGAGAAGTGTCTGTTCAGGTCCTTTGCCCATTTTTTTTCATTGTGGTTTTTTTTGGGGGGGGGGGTTGTTTTTTGGTTTTTGTTTTTGTTTTTTGTCTTCCTGGAGTGGAGTCATGTGAGTTCTTTATATATTTTGGAGATTAGACCCTTGTCCAAAGTATCATTGGCAAATATATTTTCCCAACAGTTGGTTCCCTTTTGCTGATACTTTCTTTAGCCATGCAGAAGCTTTTTATTTTGATGAAGTCCCATTTGTTTGTCTTTCCTTTATGTCCTTAGCTCTAGGGGACATATTAGTGAAAATATTGCCACATGGAATATCTGAGATTTTCCTGCCTATGTTCTCTGGGACTTTTGTAGTGTCTCAACTTACATTTAAGTCTTTTATCCATCTTGAGTTTATTTTGTGTATGGTGTAAGTTGGTGGTCAAGTTGCATTTTGTTTGCATGTAGCTTTCCAGGTCTCCCTACACCATTTGTTGAAGAGGCTATTTTTACACCATTTTATGCTTCTGTCCCCTTTGTTGAATATTAATTGACCGTAGAGACATGGGCTTATTTCTGGGCTCTCTATTCTGATCCATCGATCTATGTATCTGTTCTTATTCCAGTACCAGACTGTTTTGATTACTGTGGATTTGTGATGCAGTTTGATATCAGTTATTGTGATCCCTCCTCCTACTTTGTTATTCTTTCTCAAAGTTGCTGCAGATATTCAGAGTTCTATATAAATTTCTGAAATGTTTTTTTTATATCTGTGAAATATGTCATTGGTATTTTAATAGGGATTGTGTGGAATCTATAACTTGCTTTGGGTAGCATGGACATTTTGATGATGTTAGTTCTTTGTTTTTAATATATTTTATTGATTGTGCTATTACAGCTGTCCCATTTTTGTCTGCCCTTTATTCCCCTCCTGCCTGTACCACCCTCCCACCATCATTCACCCCCCGTAGTTCATGTTCATGGGTTATAGATTTCAGTTCTTTGGCTTCTCCATTTCCCATACTATTCTTAACTTCCCCCTGTCTATTTTGTACCTACCATTTATGCTGCTTATTCCCTATACCTTTTCCCCCATTTACTGTTCATATTTTTGATCTTCTTCTTTTTCTTAGATGAGTCCCTTGAACATTTCATATAATAATGGCTTGGTGATGATGCACTCCTTTAAGTTGACCTTATCTGGGAAGCACTTTATCTGCTCTTCCATTCTAAATGATAGCTTCATTGGATAGAGTAATCTTGGATGTAGGCCCTTGCCTTTCATAACTTTGACTACTTCTTTCCAGTCCCTTCTTGCCTCTAAAGTTTCTTTTGAGAAATCAGCTGATAGTCTTATAGGAACTCCTTTGTAGGCTACTCTTCTTTCCTCTTGCTGCTTTTAAGATTCTCTCCTTATCTTTAATTTTGGTGTGTCTTGGTGTGTTCCTCCTTATGTTCAGTTTCTTTGGGACTCTCTGAGCTTCCTGTACTCCCTGGAAGTCTATTTCCTTTGCCAGATTAGGGAATTCTCCTTCATTGTGTTTTCAAATAAGTTTTCAATATCTTGTTCTTTCTATTCTCCTTCTGGCACCCTTATGATTCAGATATTGCAATACTTAAAGTTGTTCCCGAGATTCCTAAGCCTCGCCTCATTTTTTATGTGTTCTCGTTTCTTCATTCTGCTTCAGTTGGATGCTTGTTTGTTCCTTCTGTTACAAATTGTTGATGTGAGTCTCAGTTTTTTCCCCCTTCACTGTTGGTTTCCTGTGCATTTCCTTTTATTTCACTTTGCATAGTCTTCACTTCTTCCTCTGTTTTGCAACCATACTCAACCATTTCTGTAAGCATCCAGATTACCAGTGCTTTGAACTCTGCATCTGATAGGTTGGCTGTCTCTCCATTACTTATATATTTTTTCTGGAGCTTTGATCTGTTTTTTCATTTGGGCCATATTTTTTTGTCTTGGCACACCTGTTAACATAGTAAGGGGCAGAGCCTTAGGTGTTCACCAGGGCAGGACAACCCACATTGCTGCATTTTGGCATTGTATGTGGGGGAGGGGTCTGAAAGGAAACAGTGCCATTTGCTCACCCCTTCACCATCTTTCAGAGCCTTCCTCCACTACCCACAAGCAAATTGGGCCCTTCTAGTGCTGATTCCTGGGTGGGTGGTTTTGTCTACATTCTAGGACCCTGTGGGTCTCTCCAGTAGACTCTCCGGTGAGGCTGGGAGTTTCTCCTGCTGCCTCAACTCCCACAGATTTTTACAGTTAGAGGTTTTGAGGTTTTATTTCCCTGTGCTGGAATCCTGGGTTGTGTGGTCTGTCTTACTCTGAAGTTTTTTCTCCTGGTTTATCCGCACGCAAATGTGGAAACACCCATTCCTCCAGCCACTGCCTTGCCTTGTCCACCAGCCACCACCTTGCTACAAGTCCTTTCCACCCTGGCCAACCGTCTGCCCCTCCTACCGGTCTGGATGAATGTGTCTTCTTTAACTCCTTGGTTGTCGTACTTCCACACATATCGATTTTCTGGGAGTTCTGGTTACTTTTTGTTTTTAAATTTGTTGTTATCCTTCTTTTGGTTGTACAAGGAGGCAAAAGTATGTCTACCTATTCCTCCATCTTGGCCAGAAGTCGTCAAGTTGATGATGATGTTAATTCTTCCAGTCCATGAACACGGTATATGCTTCCACTTATTGGTGTCTTCTTTAATTTCTTTATTCACTGTTGTGTAGTTTTCTGAGTATAGGTCTTTTACCTGCTTGGTTAGGTTTATTCTAGGTACTTTATTTTTCTTGTTGCTATATCAAATGAGATTTTTTTCCTGATTTCTGTTTCTGATATTTCATTGTTGGTATACAAAAATGCTTTTGCTTTCCTATACAGACTTTGTGTCCCGCTCTTTTGCCAAATTCACTTATTAGGTTGAGTAGTTTTTTTTGTGGAGTCTATAGGGTTTTCCATGTACATTATAATATTATCTGCAAACAATGACAGAATTTACTCCTTCCACTTTGGACATCTTTTATTTCTTTATCTTGTCTGATCTCTGTCTCTAGGACTTACAATATTATGTTGAATAAAAGTGGACATGAGTGTTTATATTATAAATGAGTGCTGTACCTTATCAAATGCTTTTTCCACATCTATTGATATGATTGCGTGATTTTTGTCTTTCCTTTTATTTATGTGATGTATTACATCTATTGATTTGCGAATATTATACCATCCTCACACCGGTGGGATGAATCCCACTTGATCATGGTGTGTAATCTTTTTAATGTATTGCTGGATATGGTTTGCCAATATTTTGTTGAGAATTTTAGCATCTATGTTCATCTGCAATATTGGCCTATAGTTTTCTTTCTTTGTTGTATCTTTATCTGGTTTGGGGATTACGATGATGGCTCATAAAAAGAGTTTGGGAGTCTTTCCTCTTTTTGGATTTTTTGTAATAGTCCTAGAATTGTAGGAGTTAACTCTTCTGAAATGTTTTATAAAATTCTCCTATAAAACCATCCAGTCTAGGGCTTTTGTGTGCCAGGAGTTTTTTGCTTCAGTTTCACCAGCTGTCATCGGTATGTTGAGGCTTTCTGCTGCTGCTTCATTCAGTTTTGGAAGAATACATTTTTCTAGAAATTTGTCCATTTCATCCAGGTTTCCAAATTTCTTGGCATGTATGTAGTTCATAGTAATTTCTTACAGTTCTTTGTATTTCTGTGGTATCAGATGTAATCTCTCCTCTTTCATTTCTGATTTTATTTTTGGGGGTTCTCTCTCTTTTTTTCTTGATGAGTCTGGTTAAAGGCCTGTTTATTTTGTTTAACTATTCAAAGAGCCAGTTTCTGGATTTATTGATCCTTTGAATTGTTTTTTTAGTCTCCTTGTCTTTTAATTCTGCTCTGATCTTGGCTATTTCCTTTCTTCTACTCCCTCTGGGCTTTGTTATTGTTCCTCCAGTTCTTGTAGATGTAAAGTTATGTTGTTTATTTGAAATGTTTCTTTTTTAGGTAGGCCTGTGTCGCTATGAACTTCCCTCTTAGGACTGCCTTCTCTGTGCCCCATAGGTTTGGGACTGTTGTGTGTTCATTTTCATTTGTTTCCTTTTTCATTCGTTCCTTGAGCTCATTATTAACCTATTCATTGTTTAATAATATGCTATCCAATTTTCATGAATATGAATGTTTTTGAATTTTTTCCTTGAGGTTGGTTTCTAATTTCAGGCCCTTGTGGTCTGAGAAAATGCTTGATATAATTTCAGTTTTCTTGAATTTGCTGAGTCTTGTTTTGTGTCCTATCACGTGGTATATGTATCTTTGAAAATATTCCATGTGCATTTAAAGAGAATGTGTACTTTCCTTCTTTGGGATGAAAGATTCTTTATATATTAGTTAAGTCCATTTGATCTAGGGCATTGTTCAGTGCCACAATATCCTTGTTGATATTTTGTTTGGAAGATCCATCCGTTGTTGACAGTGGGATGTTAAAATCCCCTATTATAAGTGTGTTGTTGTCTGTCTGTCTTGAAGTTCTCCAAGATTTTCCTTACATATTTTGGTGCCCCTGTGTTGGGTGTATATGTGTTTATAATGTTTATGTCTTCTTGATGGATTCTTCCCTTGAGTATTATGAAGTATCCTTCGGTGACTCCTTTTATGGCTTTTGTTTTGAAGTCTAGTTTGTCAGATATAAGTATTGCTACCCCAGCTTTTTTTTCCTGTCCATTTGTGTGGAATATTTTTTTCCAACCCTTCACTTTCAGTCTGTGTAGGTCTTTTGTTCTTTGATGAGTCTCTTATAGGCAGCATATGTGAGGGTCATATTTTCTTAACCATTCAGCTACCCTATGTCTTTTGATTGGAGCATTTAATCTATTTATATTTAAGGTTATTATTGATAGGTACTTATTCATTTTTCCTCCTTTGTACCTGTGTTCCTCTCTCTCTTACTCTTTTTCTTCCACTTCTTAAAGTAGTCCCTTTAGCATCTCTTGCAGTGCTAGTTTGGTGGAGGTGTATGCTTTTAGCCTTCTTTTGTCCAGGAAGCTCCTTCTTTCACCTTCCATTTTAATTGAGAGCCTTGCTGGGTAGAGTAGTCTTGGTTGCAGGCCCATGTTGTTCATTACTTGAAATATTTCTTGCCATTCCTTCTGGGTTATAGTGTGTCTGTTGAGAAATCAGCTGCTAGCCTTATCAGAACTCCCTTGTATGTTACTTCCTGTTTCTCCTCTGCCTTTTAGAGTCTCTCTTTGTCTTTAAACTTGGAATTTTAACTGTGATGTGTACTGGAATAGGCCTCTTTGAGTTCATCCTTATTTGGATCCTCTGTGCTCCCTTAACTTAAGTGGCTTTTCCCCTCTCTGGGTTAGGAAAGTTTTCTGCCATTATTTTTTCAAACAGGTTTTCTATCCCTTGCTCCTTTTCTTCTCCTTCTGGCATTCCTATGATTTGGATGTTGCTATATTTTGTGTTGTCCTGCAGATGCCTTAAGCTATCTTCATATTTTTTTAGTCTTTTTTTTTGTGCAGCTGCTCTGCCTGGGTGTTGCTTTCTGCATTGTCTTCCATCTCATTAATTCGGTCCTTTGCTTCATCCAGCCTTTTTGTAGTTCCTTCTAGTGTATTTTTTAATTTCAGATATTGTATTCTTTTCTTCCTGGTTCTTGTTTATAGTTTCTATTTCTTTTTTCATACTGTTGTAGTTCCAAACAGTTCCTTTTAGTTTTCAGTGAGTTCCTTGAGCATCCTTATAACTATTCTTTTCAATTCTGTACCTGATAGTTAGTTTTCCTCCATTTCATTTAGCTCTTTTACTGAGGAATCTTTCATTCCTTTCAATTATGGGTTCCTTCTTCATCTCCCCATTTTAGGTGACTCTTTTTGTTTGTTTCCATGATTCCAAATATTCTTCTTTGCCAGCTGTGCTCATAGGGTGAACTTCTGTGGTAGGGTATCTGTGGGACTTAGTGGTGTGGTCTCTTTGATCTCCTTGTCTGGATGCTCAAGGGTTGCCCTGTCTTCCATTTGTGTGGGCTCTCTTATTGGGCTTTACCTGTTGGTGTCTCCTCTGTTAGTGGCTTCTCCTCTCCAGTGGGTTTACTGGTATTCAGAACTCCCACCTTGTCTTGTATGCTGTTGTGCAGGCGTTGGTTAACAAAGAAGTATCACCAGATAACTAAACCTATCGCAGCAAAAAGAATCCCCTACCATATCAACAGTTTCAGCCATAATTGAACTAAAATTAATAAAGTTGGAGAGAGATTGTGGATATTATATGACAGAAGGAATATGAGATGACTAAAAGAAGGGAAACTGTTGTTTTGTGATAAGAGGGAGGAGAATTTATGAGTGGGGATAGAATGAAGATGAAGAAACAAACAAAACAGAAAAGCTAAATAAACAGAAAGAAGAGAGAGAAAAAACATGCAAGTTCTGACAGCAAAGTGAAATTTGTCTCAGCTGTTGGTATTCATAGTCTGACTTCTTTCTGGATCTGTCTCTGGTTTTCTCACAGCTCCAGGTCTTACTGAAAGAAAAAAAAAAAGCCTCCTGCTGATTTTAAACCTGCGAAGCCAGTTTTGCAAGTCTTCCCTGATCCTGCAGACAGAGGGGGTCTGGGCTCAGTTTTTTCCCTTTCTTGTGGTTCCGCAAGGGTTGGGGCTCAGTCTGGGCTGCAAATAATCACAGGTGCCCAGTTTCCAGCCGATGCCCTCAAAACACTGTGTGGGGTGCCCTCAAACACTGTCCACTCCGCACATTTGCACCAGGCTGGTGCTGATAGTCTACCTCATTTTTCAACCCTTTAATCAGTCCAGGAGGTGCCCTGAGTGGGAGCAAATTGCACCCCCACTCCTCCCTCCTCACTGGCCCTGCACTGCACTCACGAGAGGTCCCTGCTCAGTTCTTTTTTGAGAGGTGCTGCCTGCTACTCCTAATAAGCTCTGGACTTTCCACACAGTCCACCTCTCTGACCAGCCCAGAGTCTGGCTGGGTCACAGCCCATCTTTTCTCCCAGCACCATGTGTCACCCACCACTCCATTTTCTCTGGTACTATCCCCAGCCAGTGACAACTGCCCCAGCTGGTACGCCACAGGCTCTGTGTCACTTACTGCCTTTTTATCACCGTAGCAACATTATGCATCCAGGTCTCTGCTGGTGCAGGTCTGAGACTTCCTTGCTCTGGGAGGGGAGGGAGCCACTCGATGTCTCTCACTAACCCTGCTCTCCTCCAGTGCTCCCAGGGAGGCCTCTGTCTCTGACCCACAGCCCAGGGACCTTCCCAGTGGCCTATGAAATATCCTTACCACCTGTTTTAAGCATCCTCTGCACACTTTGCCTTCCAGACTTCATATCAGCTGGGATTCTGTTAACATAAATTAACTTCTCTTTTCACACTTTGTTTTGGTGGGGATGGTTGTCGTGTTTTCTTTTCTCAAACATACACTAAAGTAGGCAAAACAACATAATGAGCCCATGATCTCATAGTCAGCCCTGCTTCATCCATATCTCCACTCATTTCACTTCTCCTTTACCATCATTATTTTGAAGGAAAGTCTAGGATAATGCATATTTCATAAATATTTTAGCATGTATCTGTAAAAAATAAAGATACTCTCTTTTAAATATAGCCATAATACAATTGTCATAACTTTTAAAAACGGGAATTCCTTAATATCAAATATTCAGTGTTTAGATGTCTAATTATTTCTTAAATATCAAAAATTTTTAAAGTTTCTCTGTTTGAATTAAGATGCAAATAAGGGTCACTAATCTTTGAAGATTAGTGCACTTAACCTGTAGTACAGCAAACCCACAAACATTGAATTGCATTGGCCTGGGGGTAGTGATGAATTGATAGCTGTCTGAGTATACAAAAACGATAGCATAGATATTTCTGGTTTTCATGGGACTAGAGACAATGTAACAGCCTAAGATAGCTATTACCATGCAGCCTCACAATAGCAAGTATTGTTCTAGTTTTGGGGAATGTCAGCATTATTTCTCCTGGTAGGTCCCAAGGTGTTAGGGTACAAAGGTTATGGTTAATAGGCTTCATCTGAAAGTTTGTCATCAGGCAATATTCTGGAATCCAAAATTTTCTCTATTTTACTACTATAAGGCAGACAAAGAGCCAGTATTGGTCAAAAGCAGACCTCTGAAACTGTACTTACATTGTAACCCATTTCTCTCTGCTAGCTTTTTGTAAAAATGTGTGGACTGTATCTCCCATAGTTGTGAGGTTTAAATAAGATGTTGTGTTATGATACAAGATAAATGACTGGCACATAGTGAATATGCCAGATGTCAGTGATGTCAATCAGATTTTTAATCTGTGAAAAAGAAATTCTCTGTTGTGATTGAAATTATTTTTCATTTGCTCTGTCAATGTTAAATTTAATCTGCAGACCAGAAATAGAAGCCTATGAAGAAAATATAGGTATCTTAAAAGCAAAGAGCTTCCTCTGTATCACAGATTACTGTGTTAGAATCTTCCAAGGCTAAAGGTGTTGAGACCATGATCGGCTATGTCCAAAATCTTAATTAGTGAGATGGTGAAACAAAAATATCACATTGATACCACTACGACTTCTCTTGTATCTTATAGTCTTTATTTTGGAATTCTTTCCATGATTCTAAATTTTACATAAGTGTTACGGATAATATGACAGTAGTCCTCTCTTCCATAGACAACCAGTCTTTTTACTCATCCTTTTCTTCTTTTTTTCCCTGTTCCTTTTTAATGTTTCTTTCTCTTCCTTCTTCCCTCCCTTTTTTCTTTCTTCCTTTCCTCCTTTACCAGTCCTTTTCCTCCCTTTCTTTTCTCTTTCCTTCCTTAAACTGGGGAGCATATATTGAAGGCATTCTTTTACAAGGCCCTATATACTCTGGCTAGTCACTTCAGATACAGTTGTAAATAAACATTTTCTACTTATAAATGGTTCAGTCTAGGTAGGAAGACAATTAAAAAATAGTAATCATAGAATGTGATGAGTTTTAAAGTAATAAAATGTATATAGGGAATCATGAAAAACACCTAGTAGTTGGTCTTAATCTCATCTATGGGACAGAAAATGCTTTCCTGAATAGAAGTCAGTCAGAAAGCTGTAGGGAATTTTCTAGGTGGAAGGGACAGTATGTAAGAGGTCCCAGAAACTAGAAATAGAATGCTGATATTCAGGAACTGAAAGATGCCCTCTATGATAGGAACTAAATATAGGGAAGTGTGGTAAGGGAAGATGGGGAAGGCAGGCCGGGTCATGGAAGGGTTCTGAAACCATAACAAAAAGTTTGAAAAAAACTAGATTCATTTCTGCTGAGAACTTAGGACAAACTGTAGAGTAGGGGTATCTTCATTTTTCATTTCTTCCTTTCTGGGTCTCCCACCCACCCCCAGCCTTGTTTTTTCTCTCCTGTAGTGGGTTAGAAACCAGATTAAGACGTGCACTGCCACTGGGGTATCAGTTAATGTTAACTTGAACTTTAACTTGAAGTAGGTATGAACATATTGCTACTCAAAATAACTAAGAATAAATTCTAATTGGGGTATTCATTGAAAATGATAAATAAACTTTATAATTACATATCTTTAGTCATGAAAAACATCATTTTAATTGATTGCTTGTCAAACTAGAATTAATATTTTCCATTCAAGTTACTAAATCCCTTAATGACATTAAGTCAAAGGTAGCAGCTGTTTTTACTTAACATTCACGTAATGTTCCTTTGGACATAACTTTTTATATTTTTCAAGGAACAAATGACTTTGAGTTCTTGAGTTAATCAAAAGATTAGTACCATATGTGAAAATTTGCACTTTATAATTAATTACAAATGGTGACCTTCATCTTGAACTCATTTTCTTCTGTACAGGAAATCTTGAATTTGAATGTCCAGGAGCTAAAAATACTTAATTGTAGTAATACTGAAAGTAAACTAATCATGTGTTTTATATAGCTAATTCAGAAGTTCAGATTCTAAGTAGAAATGAGAGAAAATAGTGTAAAAGATTATGAATGTGACATGGTGAATAACCAAAAGAGGCGTTTTTTAATCTAGTTTACAGAGACAAGGTCTTTTTTACATTCTTATCCCCTAACATTTTTTTATTAAACAAACATGTACTAAGTAAGTACAAAGTACACAACATGCTATGGTCTTTTGTCTTTTACTTTCTCTTAACATTTAATACTGTTCTTCTAATAATATCATTTCTATTATGATAGAATCTATCATTTCTATACACAAATCTATTCAAATTTCTCTTTTAAAAATGTTTAGAATTCAACCAGTTTCTTAAGTTTCTTAAAACAACAGGTAATAGTCTCAAGTCTGAAATTTAAAACTGAATTTTTAAAAAAATTAGCAAGATTGCTTAAACAATCTAACCATTACTCAGATTGTGTTCCCTTTTTGTTATATGTTTCTTGATAGAAAATAATGGTAGCAAACATTACCATTTACTATGTGCTAAGTACTATTCTAAGTACTTGACACATTTTAATACATTTTATTCCTCACATGAATACTATGAAGTAGCTGTAGATTACCCATACTGAGGCACAGAAAAATTAAATGATTTGCCAAGGTTTGTAGAGCTAGTTAAGTGGCAGGGCAAAACCAAGCAAGGGAGTCTGTCTCGAGGGTCTGTGCTCTTAACCACTACACTTTGCTGAACACAGTAATAGTAGTTTTCAATTCTGGATATGCATTAGAATCAGCCATGGAACTCTAAAACCAGTACTGCCTGACTTCATCCTAGGCCTGGAGCATTAGAAACAGCGTTGGACATAGGCATCTCAATTTTTAAGAAAAGGGTTGAGATAACAGTTGTGCTAGAACTCAGTATAATTTTAAAATGTTCATTACTTTGTACCTTTGAATTAAATTACATGGTTTGGATTTGTTCAGTTTATTTAGGTAATTTTTTTTTTAAAGATTTTATTTATTTATTTTTAGAGAGGAAGTGAGGGAGAGAGAGAGAGAGAGAGAGAAACATCAATGTGCAGTTGCTGGGGGACATGGCCTGCAACCTAGGCATGTGCCCTGACTGGGAATCGAACCTGCGATGCCTGGTTCGCAGCCCGTGCTCAATCCACTGAGCTACACCAGCCAGGGCTATTTAGGTAATTTTTTCATTCAGCTGTGAAACCATTATAAGTTTTTTATTTTTCAAATATATTTTTTATTATACTATTACAGTTGTCCCTTTTTTCTCCCCTTTACTCCCCTCCATCTTACACGCCCCCTTCCACCAGCATTCCCCCTCTTTGGTTCATGTCCATAGATCGTACATTTAAGTTCTTCAGCTTCTCCATTTCCCATACTATTCTTAACCTCCCCTGTCTATTTTGTACCTACCATTTATGCTTCTTATTCCCTGTACTTTTTCCTCTGTTCTCTTCCTCCCTCTCCCCTCTGTTAACCTCCATGTGATCTCTATTTCTGTTATTCTTTTCCCATTCTAGTTGTTTGCTTAGTTTGTTTTTGTTTTTTAGATTCAGTTGTTGATAGTTGTGAGTTTGTTGTCATTTTACTCTTCATAGCTTTGATCTTTTTCTTAAATAAGCCCCTTTAATATTTCATATAATAAGGGCTTGGTGATGATGATTTCCTTTAACTTGACTTTATCTGGAAAGCACTTTATCTGCCCTCCCATTCTAAATGATAGCTTTGTTGAATAGAGTAATCTTGGATGTAGGTCCTTGCCTTTCATGGCTGTGAATACTTCTTTCCAGCCCCTTCTTGCCTGTAAGGTTTCTTTTTGATAAATCAGCTGATAGTCTTATGGAAACTCCTTTGTAGGTAACTATCTCCTTTCCTCTTGCTGCTTTTAAGATTCTCTCCTTATTTTTAATCTTGGTGTGTCTTGGTGTGTTCCTCCTCACGTCCAATTTCTTTAGGACTCTGAGCTTCATATATTCTCTGGAAGTCTATTTCCTTTGCCAGATTGGGAAAGTTCTCCTTCATTATGTTTTCAGATAAGTTTTCAATATCTTGCTGTTCCTCTTCTTCTGGCACCCCTGTGATTCGGATGTTGTAATGTTTAAAGTCCCGGAGGTTCCTAAGCCTCTCCTCATTTTTTTGAATTCTTGTTTCTTCATTCTGTTCTGGTTGAATATTTATGTCTTCCTTCTGGTCCTAATGATTAATTTGAGTCCTGGTTTCCTTCCTGCCACTGTTGGTTCCCAATATATTTTTATTTGGCTTTGCATAGCCTTCACTTTTTCCTCTCTTTTATGACCATACTCAGCCATTTTTATTAATATCCTGATTACCAGTGTTTTGAACAGTGCATCCGATAGATTGGCTGTCTCTTCATTGCTTAGTTCTATTTTTGGAGTTTTGATCTGTTCTTTCATTTGGGCACTATTTTTTTGTCTTGGCACACCTGTTACAAAGTAAGGGGTAGAACCTTAGGTATTTGCCAGCATTGTGGTGCTATATGTGAGGCCGTATCTGAGAGGGAACAGGGCTGCTTGCTCAGCTCTGTTACTTCCCCTGCTACCCACAAGCAAATTGGGCCTTTTTGGTGCTAATTCCCAGGTGGGTAGGTTTGTGTACATTCTGGGGCCCTATGGGTTTCTCCAGCATACTCTCCTATGAGACTGGGAGTTTCTCCTGCTGTCTCAACCCCCACAGGATTTTACAATCAGAGGTTTGGGGACTTTGTTTTCCTAAGCTGGAACCCTGGGTTGCATGATTTGCCTTGCTCCCCAGTTGTTACTCCCAGTTTATTCCCATGCAAATGTGGGACCACCTGCTCCACCAGCCACTGCCTCTCTTGCTCAGGTCCTCCAGCTGCCACCTTGCCAGGAGTCTGCTCCACCCCAACTGCATGTCTCCACCCCTGCTATCAGTCTGGATGAATCTGTCTTCTTTAACTCCTTGGTTATCGGACTTTCATGCAGTTTGATTTTCTGGCAGGTCTGGTTACTTTTTATTTTTAAATTTGTTGTCTGTCTTTTGGTTGTGCAAGGAGGCAAAGTGTACTTACCTACACTTCTTGGCTGGAAGTTGAAACCATTATAAACTTAGTCATAGTTTTTATTTTGCATGTTGTTATAGTAACTTTAATTTTACTAGTATGTAATTAATAAATGGAGTATTAATTAATGTATGTACATTTTTTGTAGTGCTCAGAAAATTCTTTATTCCATGCTGATGAATAGCAAAAATATAAGGTGCTCTACAGATCTGGAATTGACTTTTATTTTTCTAGTGCCTGTGCCTTCAGTACTTCCTTAAATGGTTTTAAAATTGGGTAAAATATAGCTGCTGTGAAATGCGTAGATCTTAAACACATACACAGTTCAGTGCATTTTCAAATGTGTACACCCATGTGACCACCATCCCAAAATATAGAACATTTTCATCACCCCAGAAAGTTATCTTATGCCACTTAGCAGCCAATCTCCATATACAGACACTCTCTTGATTTCCATCACATTAGCTTTGCTAGTGCTTGAACTTCATATATATAAAATCATATGTGCTTTTATACCTAGCATTTTCCCCTCAACAAAATATTTTAGTGATTGTCATCATATTTGTTGAATTTAACTATATAGTTCATGTTTTTAATAAATTAGTTATATTCAACTGTATAAGTATACAGTCATTCACTGATAATGATGGGAATATATTCTCCAAAATGCTTTGTTAGGTGATTTTGTTGTGTCACAAACCTAGTTGCTATAGCCTGCTACACACCTAGTCTGTATGGTATAGCCCGTTGTTCCTAGGCTACAAACCTACACTGCATGTCACTATACTGAATACTCTAGGCAGTTGTAACACAATGGTAAGTACTTGCATATCTAAACATATCTAAACATAAAGAAGGTACAGTAAAAATACGGTATAAAAGATTAAAAATGGTACACCTATCTAGGGCATTTACCATGAATAGAGTTCTGGGTGAGTCAGTGAATGATGAGTGAATGTGGAGGCCTAGGACATTACTGGACACTACTGTAAACTTTATAAACACTGTACATTTAGGCTACATTAAATTTATAAAACAAGATGAAATCAAGTGCAAAAGAAAATGATGCAGAAAACTTCATAAATACAAGATATATGAGGCTGCTGACAGTGTTAACATGGCATACTGTTTTACAGCGAACATTTTTTTGGAAGAAGAAAGAGTACACTCTAAAATAACGATAAAAAGTATACTAGAGTAAATACATAAATCAGTAACAGTCATTTATTATCATTATCAAGTATTATGTACTGTACATATTTGTATGTGCTGTACTTTATATGACTGGCAGCACAGTAGGTTTGTTTACACCAGCATCACCACAAGCATGTGAGTAATGCATTGCCACTATCACATGACAATGACTGCTACATCACAAGGCACAGGAATTTTTCAACTCCATTTTAACTGTCGTGTATGCTGTCTTTTGTTAACCAAAACATCATTATGTGGCTCCTGACTGTACCACAATTTCTTTATTCAGTCTTCAGTTGATGGGCCTTTGGGTTGTTTCCAATTTGAAGTTATTATAAATAAAGCTACATTGTTTAGTTTCCAAATATTTGAGTTTTTATTAATTATATTAGAATATTATTGATTGTTGTTACTGATTTCTAATTAATTTTGTCATGGATAGGGAATATGCAGTATTAGATTCCAATTTTTTGAAATCTGTTGAGAATTAAGCCCAGCATGCGGTCTCTCTTGATGAATGTTCATTACATGTATGCCTGAAAAGAATCTGAATTCTGCAGTTGTTACATGTTATGTTCCGAAATGTCAGTTAACTCAAAGTAGTTGATACTATTGCTCAAACTTTCTATAGATTTACTGATTTTAATTCTTTGGTTTAGTATGTCAGTTAACTGAGGAAGAGGTATTAAAATCTCCCAACTATAATTCTAGATTTATTTCTACCTGTAGATCTGTGAGTTTCGATTTATATAATTTGAAGCTCTGTTATTAGGTGCACATGCAGTGACTGTCCTTTTTGTCATTACGAAATGTTCCTCTTTATCTGTGGTATTATTTCTTGTTTTGAAATTTTATTTTACATTACTATAGTTAGTCTTTTATGTTTACCATTTCCATGGTGTATCTTCTCCATTCTATTACTTTCAAACTGTCTGTGCCTTTATAAAGTGTAATTCTTATAGACACACCTAGCTGGATTTTGCTTTTTAAATTCAATCTGACAGTCTCTGCCTTTTAATAGGAATACTTAGTGCACGTAATATAATGATTGACATGGTTGGGTTTAGGTCTACCATTTTCTTACTTTGTTCGTGTCATCTCTGTTTTGTTCCTCTCTTCCTACTTTTTGGGGGAAGCAACCTTCTTCAAATGAAAAGAATATAATTTAGCCCTGGCTGGTGTGGCTCAGTGGATTGAGCACGAGCTGCAAACCAAAGGGTCACCAGTTCGATTCCCAGTCAGGGCACATGCCTGGGTTGCGGGCCAGGTCCCCAGTATAGGGCACTTGAGGCAACCACACACTGATATTTCTTTCCCTCTCTTCCCGTCTGTCTAAAAATGAATAAATAAAATCTTTAAAAATAAATAAATATATTATCTTAACAAAATAAAAGAATATAGTTAAGTTTTAATTCCCTTGCTGGCTTTGCATTAGTTTTTGCTTTGGGAAATACTTTATACACTTTAATTTATCATTATCTACTTAGAGTTAATAGGATATGACTTCACATACATATGAGGGTGGAGCAAAAGTAGGTTTATAATTGTGAGTATGCAAAACAGTTTATATTATTATCTATGAGTTATTTTATTTTTCATATGAACAGCTGTCAATCTAATTTTGCTCCACCCTGTATAAAAACTTTGCAAGTATAATTCCATTTACTACCCTTGTTCTTTCTGTAGTTGGTTATAAATATTTTATATCTACATACAATATAAACCTCACTTTAAAATACTATTTTTTTTTATTTTAATGATTGTTCAAGTACAGTTTTCTCCCCTTTACTCCCAATCAAGCCCACCCATCCCCTTCCCATCTTCCCTCCCATTACCACCCTCCCCCTAGTTTTTATCCATGTGTCTTTTAACTTTGTTCCTGAAAACCCTTCCCCTTTTCCCCTGAAATTCCCTCTTCTCTCTCCTCTGGCCACTTCCTGCCTGTCCCCTAATGCAGTGTCTTTGACTATATTTTGCTTGTTTCTTTGTTTTGTTGTTTAGGTTTCTGTTAAAGGTGAAATCATGTGGTATTTATCTTTCACTGCCTGGCTTATTTCGC